>CBVK0101649675.1:0-11383 GCA_900067695.1 Picea abies
ATTTATTTCTCATGATGAATGTTGTCAAATTCACTTAAATTATAGATATTTGACTCACTTGTTTTAATTATAGATGATGATCATGTTATAATAATTATCTTGTTATTTTATATATACCCAATGTTGTAGATTCTATTTTGATGGAGATTTAATAAGTATAATGATGTTGTTAATTTGTATGGATGTTTGTTTCCCTAAAAATTTCTTTATAAATGTTATCCGATAAAATATTTCAAATTCATTTATATGACTTACTGTATAATCATACAAGTTATTTAAGAGAAATGATATATTTAACTAATTAAATTGAAATAAAACATATTAAATTAATAACTGTAAGGAAAACAATAAGCATTTTTGGAAGAAAGAAAGGAAGCAACAATGGAAGCAAAATTGGAAGCCACACCAGAAGAAAAACTGGAAACCAAACTAGAAGCAAAATGGAAAGCAAAACTAGATGTAAAACTGGAAGCCAAACTGGAATCAAAATTGGAAGCCATATCAGAAGCAAAACTGAAAGCCAAAATGGAAGAAAAATTGGAAGGCATATCAGAAGAAAAAATGGAAGCAACACCTAATGCTAAACCTTGTGCTATTCCTGGTGCCAAACTAGAAGAAAAATTTGAATCCATATCAGAAACAAAATTGGACGTAAAATGGGAAGCCAAACCAGACGCAAAAATGGAAGAAAAATTGGAAGGCATGTCAGAAAAAAAACTGGAAGAAACACTTGGAACTAAAACGTGCGCTATTCCTAGTGCTATTCTTGGCACTAAACCTGGCACTAATCTTGGTGCTAAAACTGGCACTATTCCTGGCGTTAATACTGGCACTAAACAATGGCGCTATTCTTAGCGCTAATCCTGACGCTATTCCTGGCGTTATTTTTCCAACGCTAAATATGGCGCTAAATCTGGTGCTAATTCCAACACTAAATTTGGTGCAATTATAAAAAATCCATATTGCGCATAGTTTTGTGCTAGAAAAGGTGTTCGATTCATGGAGTAAAATACACTAAATTTTGATGCTAATTTCTTGTTCTGTTGTAGTGATTGGCATATGCAACTACAATAGTTTTTCAATGTAACATGTAATGTTGAAATGTCTGGATAGAATGAAATGTTTCCAAGGATAGCTTCTTGACATGTGAATAGTTTATTTTAGGCCCAATTATACCACGATTGAGATAATAAATGACATGCTCTTTCAACCTATCATCTTCTTGAACCAAAACCATATCGATTGTGGATTCTGCTGTCATGATATATAGCAAGAAATCCCTGTTATAGTGTGGATGGATAAGCAGAGGGGTTTATGTGAGTGTGTTCTTAAGCGTATAAAAGGATCATTGCGTGAAATCATCCCAATAGAATGGGACCCCTTTCTTCAACAAGTGCATAAATCCCTTGGTGATGTCAGTGTAGCTTGTAATGAAATGACAAAGGAAATTGGACTTTCCTTGGAGACTCTGCAACTAACGAATATTTCGTGAGGGTGGAAAATGAACTACTACCTCCACCTTTAATGAATCAATGATGATCCATTTTTTGGATACTATGAAACCTAATAGACACCCCCAAACGAAATAGAAGATGCATTTATTTGGGTTCAACAAAATGCAATAATAAAGGAATCTTTCGAAAAAAAACCTAAGGTGCGCTACATGATCTACCCTCTTACAAGAGAAAGCAACGAGGTCATCCAGATAATACTCAACAATATGTTTCAATTCATGGAAATTGAATGACATGGCCCATGGAAACATGGCTCTAAAGTTTTTAAGGGGAAAAGTCATTTTTCGATTCACAAAAGTCCCCTAAGGACATATAAAATCTGTCTTGTGTTGATCCTCAGACTAGATTTGAATCTGGTTGTATCTAGAAAATTCTTCCACGAAGAAGAATATTTTTCTTCCCACACACTCATCGATAATATGGTCAATGAATGGTAGGGGGAAGTTATCTTTTGTACAATCCTTGTGAAGATCTTGGAAATCCATACAAACGCATATGGTTCCTTGATTTTCATCAACAAGAAAGGGATTCGACACCCATTCAGTGAGAGGTACCAGATAAATAAAACCTTCATTAAGTAGATTTTCTACCTCATCCTTTATTGATCCAGAATCAGATCCAGGAGGCTTCCTAGGTCCAGAAAAGGCTCAGAATGAAAGTTCTCATAATCGAATGAAACCAATTCCATTGCGTCTAGCTCGTCGTGTTGATTCCGACTATATATTTACTTTCTCAAATAGACGTTGTATGTGAGAGTTATCACACTCTAACCATTTTTCCAAATAGCTAAAAAGTCAATAGGTCAACTGGAAAAAGTCAATGATGATGTCAACATGACGTCTTGCTGATGTTATCATGCTGACATCAACAAAGTGACATGTGGTAGCACAACAACAGGGTGACTGGGCAGTGATAGGGACTAATCCCACTTCACCAAGTGGCACATGGTGGAACAATAAAACATTGAAAAGTGTCATTTTTGAGGACCATTGAAAGGGTTCCACATGGCACAGACATGGGCTACCACGTGGCACCCCATCACTAGTTGAATAGAAAAATTATTTTGGAGCTCACGAGTTTCTAACTCATGACCTATTGGCAGAGAAAATGCCTTGAGAAATGACCTTTGACCAACACACCAATGTATTGCTTGTAATTACAAGCCCATTTGTAATTATTTAAAGTGTATGTGTTATGTAAAGAGGGTAGAAAGGGGTTGGGGCTAAGCCCCATCCCTCTTCTTTTTGTGCAACATATAACCATACTCTATAGGGCATGGGTGCCATTCCTTTAACCACCCAAGCGCACAATTGTAGCACCATTTTCCATATGTTTCGGGAGCTAGAACCATGGGTTAGGTGCTCAGATAGGAGTGTGGTCCTATCCTTTATCACCACATGACCACTGTATTCGGACAATGGGCCAGCGCGCAACCCTTTGGGCTGGCGCTTGGCCACATAACAAGCCATGTGACCTAGTTTAGAGGAGCACTCCCAGCAAAAGGGGCTAAGCCTAATAATATATTGTAGAGTGGGTTTTTTCCATATGTTTATGGATTTTTATTGATTTTATGTATGTTAATGAAGGATTTGGCCCATTTTGGGGGGATATTGGGCCCTTTTTGAGGCCAGATCTTGGGAGGAAGTTGGGGGATGATAACCAACTTCAGATCTATGATCTTGGGAGGAAGTTGGGGGATGATAACCAACTTCAGATCTATATAAAACAAGACTTATTGAGGCCAAGGAAGGAGAGTCAAGGAAGAGTTATGCTGAAGGAAATCCAATCCAAAGCCATTTTTATGCAGGGAAGCTAT
This sequence comes from Picea abies, assembly GCA_900067695.1. NCBI lineage: Eukaryota > Viridiplantae > Streptophyta > Pinopsida > Pinales > Pinaceae > Picea > Picea abies. The sequence continues at coordinate 3,331 of CBVK0101649675.1, forward strand.
TGAGGAGCACACCTTTGCGGACCATTTCTGGGAGCTACATTCATCCATTTTGAGTGTTGTTTCTTCTGTTAGGTTCTAGAGATCTAGGCGAACAAGGCCAGATAAGTATTGTAGCCTTATGGCACTGCTGCAATTTATTTATTGAACTTTGAATAGAAATAAAGAAGCCTCACCCACTAAGACAAAGGCTTGGAGACGTAGGCGATATTGCCGAACTCCATTATCACTTCTCTTGTTATGGTTTGTTGTTATTATTGCTTCATTTCAGTTCTATATATGTGTTCATGGCTTTGATATATTCTCATATCTTCTTCCTCTTTCTTTAATATCCTTAAATGGTTAATCAACGCATTCTTAATAACTCAACCACAGTCATTTAAAAGATCTTTTCAGATCATTTATAGATGTTTCTTTCCCGAGGTTCATTGGTTGTAAATTTTTCCAAACAAGATTAGCATTTTTGTAGGTATGAATCTCATATTTGACAATGTGAGGGTCTATGCATGGAATCTCTTCATAGGACTAGGAGAAAAAATCGTGAAACTATTTAAACAAAGAGGTATATGTGCATATCTCTTCAGGATAATAGTTTGCACCAATAAAAACATTTTCCACGATGGCAGGGGTTTTAGAGATGTTGATCAGAATGTTTTTTGATTTGTTAGCCATGTTCCTTTTCCTCATAACAATTGTGCTTTTCCAAGGGGTTCATAGACAAATCAACACATCTACTCACGACTGACCGAAATTATTCACTTTCAATTCAAATTATTTTGGGAAGGAATTTCAATGATGCATATCATCCCATAATCATTGTATCCTTGTCATTGTCTCTATAATAGCTTCATCATAAGGAAATATAGTATCAATACCATCAAGGGAATTAAAATAATTCTGAACCCAAATAGGATTTGGAAATTGCTTGTCTTCTTTCATCCATGAAGAAGTCGGATCAGGGTCTGTAGTAGCTTGATGGACTGCTCGATAATGGATCTCCACTACAAATAGTAGAATTTCCATCCCATCATGCACATGACCCTTTACCGATTCACATGGAAAGGGTAACACCCATGGATCTTCAAAGTACGAGGTTTTGAATGAAAAGAATTGTGTAAGGGGGACCAAAAGGATCAATTTTTGGTAGCCAACCAGGGTAGCACGAATATAAGAAACCGGTGTTGAAAAATAAAATGTTCCCATGAGAGAAGGATACATTCCAACACCAATTCTCTCATTTGTTTTCTGATAGTTTTCGATCAATGGGACTGTAGATCCTAGATTTTTCGTAGAGTGATATAGGTTAAATGACATTTGTTTGATCATTACAATCCTCCCTTCATGGGGAGGGCATAAAACTCAAAATATCTATGAGATGAAAGTTGTCATCACATAGGTCCAACTCCTTCCTAACAAAATATTATATTCAAGCGGAGCATCGACTACTTCAACTTCTACAAAAATGGAATTTCCTTCTAAATAGACTAGAAAATAGGAAATGAGCCCCAGTGGTCTAAAGGATCACCCATCAAATGCGGTTAAAAGAGTAGGAGAAAGGGTAATTTCTCGAGAACCAATGGTTTTCCAACAAGAAAAATACACAACACATGTCGAAACACCTTTGTTAATGACAATCCTCTTAATAATGTGCTTTGTGTACACAATATTAATCTAGAAGGCTATGCAATAAGGAAAGTGAGGATTCACTTTACTATTTAGTAGCATCAATATTCATAATGAGTTGGTTCGAAGAGTCAACAACCCTGATCACAGACAACAATGTGGCTTGTTATGCAAGGAAAGTTTGGAGCACCTCTAAGGAATACATTGCACAAGGCGTATGAGCCAAATCCTCAACAATAGAGTAGTGGGAGTAGCTCAAGCATTGGGGTTGTGTGATGCCCACTTATACACACCTTTTGGTATGCATGGAATCGATTCCTTCTCAGGATTTTCTAAATGGATAGAATTATGAGGAACCAAAAATTTCTTTTCATTTAGACGTTGACTCAGAATTACCATAATTGTGAAACGTAGTCGACAAATATACCTCATCCTCTTTTGTATGGTTGACCACATTGACAAACGAGAATGATCCATCTGAAAAAGTTGCACTTGGGGTTCCCCCTTATGCTTTGAAGTAGAATATCTCACCTACATATTATGCTATTGCAAGAATTTTTTTTTCAGTACAACGGGATGATGCTATGTTATCAGGTTGTGGGCCTCTTCCATTTGTGGGAATTGATGAGTAAAGTGATCGCCCCTTCAAATCTTCGACGTGAATTTCAGCTTCTTGTTCTCCTTATTTTCCCCTCCATCTTTTGCATCAAATTTTGACTTTTTATTACCCCCACCTTCTTTCTTATCCTTTCCCTTTTTAGCTTTCCCTCATGGTTTCTAGGCACCCTTCAGGGTCGTCGATTGTACAATGTGAACATCTGATGAGTGGAGGATGGGGATGGTCGAAGCAGTTGATTGACCAACTGTAGATGGATGAATATTCGTTTGTTGCATGTGGTTCGTAACCATATTTGTAGTTTTTCTTTTAATGGACCCTACAATTCCATCATCATGTGGTCCATATTTTTATTTTGATGGGTCAAAATCGAGTCTCGATGCATCCGATATAATCTCATAAAGGATACCAAACTGTGAGTATATCAAGTCTCACTGTTGGGCCCTAAATATCTCCTCTTCCTTTGAAAGACTCCTGATGTGAATACATCTTTGGAGATGTATGGCAATAAATAATTGAGGAACCATTTTAATAAGAATTCATGAGGAACTTTGGTTTTGATCAACCTATTCCCTCTTCTCCACTCCTAGACATGATCTGAGATATGAGAGTCCTTGTCCTGTTTAATAATAGACATGAGGTTGGTGTCTGCATCGTATTGAACAAGAAGCTGGAAGTGGTTGAGGAAAACATGAGCTATATCGTGAAATGTGTGAAATGATCCACCATCAAGTTCGATGTACCACTTCGCTATGACTCTTGTAAGAGTATGCTGGAAATATGAAGCAAGATGCAATCATTTTTCAGAGAGTTCTATGAACACCATAAATAAAATGTTGTCACATGATCGCCAGGATATTCACTAGACTTTCCTTTGAACTTAGGTATGTCCAAGGGTAATTTGGTGGGGATCGACAACCAACTTGGATCATGGAAAATCAGATCATTCACAATCTTTGACAGGTCTAGTAAGTTCAATGTTTCTAGGAAAGGTAGCTTCGGTTGGGGCCCAAAGTTCCAACCAAGTGGATTGGAATTTCCAAGTTGAGAACTTGCCAGAAAATAATGGGTTGGTACAAGAACCAATTTTCCAGGAAGATCTTGCAGATGGGACAATGTTTTGTGTGAAACCTTGTTGAGCCTGATTTAACGAAGGAAAACCTCCACCCATATGATTCCTATATGGAAAAGTGGGATTGACTCCCAATGGAACCCATTGCGAAGAAACAAATCCTTGCATTGGGACATTATGACCTAGAAAGGGGTTTCCCCTGATGGAATCCCTTATGAAGAGTAGGAACCTTGCATTGTATTTCACTATCCTTGGAAGGGGTTTCCCCCTGTTCACACTCCAGATGAGAGAAAATGATTACACTCGAACCCACCATATAATGTGCATGGGTTAGAGGAGATGGAATGATATCATATTGGAATCTACTTCCCATAGAAATGCATCATGTTTTGAAGGGATTAGGGACATAATACATAAAAGGCCTTCTTCTGAGTGAGGGGAACATTGAAGGAATATGAAATACGCCCCAAGGAAAAGTTGGGAAGGGAACTGAAGAAATACCTATACCCACATTAGTAGCTTGAGGAATCAACTGAGAACCAGTCGATACGTTCTGCATACCAATCAACAACATACAAAATAAAAATGTGTTAGATACCGAAGGTGACGATGAGGTTTCACTGAAAGGTTGAGTGGACCCGACTATCAACGGTGCAGAGCTACTGACTGATGTGGCTATTGTGGATTGAACCATGCTAGTCATTTGATTATATATGAAAGGAGGTATGATTCCTCTAGACACAATTTTCAATGTGAGGGTTGTAGGGGTCCCCAACTTAAACACTTTTGAAGTGCCTTCCATTAGATCCCACCAAAGAGGGCGACTATCAGTAAAGTCTGACTTAGAAGCAAGAATCTGTGAAAAAACTAGATCGCAGGGTCCAGTTAGCGAAGGATTGAATAGAAAAATGAAACCTTCATATTTAAGACCCAGTGCATGTGTGACCTCTAGCACATATGAATTAGTTTCTATAGGCTCTATGTCTATGGTTTCGATGAGACTAGTCGATACAAATGTGTTGGTTTTATCAAGTTGATGCCTCAAAGGAGGTAGTGGAGGATTCACTTCCACTTGATCAGGTATAAGACCTTTATTAATTATCCTATACTAACGAGGTGATTTATCAGTCACTTTTAGTTATTAGCTCGAGGTGACTGCTAAAACACCCTCCTAAGAAATCAATAATCATAGATCACACCACTAGAAAAATCCATAAGAGAAACAACAATAAAAAATAACCTTGCCAATACTCTGAATTAGGTGGATTAGGTCCTTATATTGTAGTAGAAACAAAGTTAGGTAAGGACCTTCTCGAAAAAAGGCATGGGTTGATTAAGTCCTGTGAACCAATGAACGAAGGAGTGAGAAGAAGTTACCCTGATTTCCACTAACCATCCCTTCCCGATGCAAGTACCCATGCTTTTCGGGGAACCCTCCAGAGGTAATAAAAAGTGTGATACGACGTCTACCCCATATACCATAGGAAACCCCATGTATTCACATTTGAGATCCCTAGGAATTGAAACTAAGGGTACCAACTTGTCGTTAGCATCCAAGTGTTACATTCAGCATTCAGGATTGAGCATATGGGAAGGGTAACTAAGCTTGAAGCCTCGAAAGCATCGCCTCTCACAAAGATAAAGGAATTGATAAAACCCCCAAAATACGATATTTCCACTACGTTTAGTCAATATTTGAAGGGGTTATCTCCTCTTCTCTCATTCACACAACCTCATGTTTAAATCCTATGTTAGAGGAGCTTCCCAAATATAATTATACGAAAATTGGATTTTTCACTCCTTATCTCAAAATCCTAAGTTTCTTTTTGGCCTTGAATAAATTAACTCTCCAACCTAAACCAAGGCCTTAACCTAAGCTAGTTTGTTTACCATAGAAAACGAAAATTTCTAGTTGATTTTAGTTAAACATTCATTTTACAATGGTTGTTATTTACTTAGTAAGGGTAATTGGTGAAACTGAATGGTTTTTTACAGACTCAACCAAAAAAAAGAAAACACTTAAGAACATAAAATGCAAAATGCATCTCTTCACTGGAAATATGAGTGCTAAACGCTTCAAACAAATGAAGCAAACTATTTTTTTTTTATGATGTGAAAAAGATGCAAATTTTTATTTTTATATGATAAGCATTATTGATGCAAAAATTTCCTTACAATGAAAATCAACTAAAAGGAAGTAACTATTATTTTTTTCAAAGATAAACTAACTTTTCAAAAGAAATAAATTTCAAATTGTAAGAACAAATTGAAATCTAAAAGAAACATAAACAGAAAAAGTTCATAGCAAGGTTTTTCATTCCAGTGATACAATGGCAAGGGATGAAAATAAATTTAATGTATTCTTTCTATAAGTATTTTTGTATTTTCTTGTTTAAATAGGAAACATTTAAGACAACCTTTTGTCTTAAAAGACAACAAGAAATAACAAAAAGAGAAGGTAGGAAGAACTCAGGATTAAAAACATTTACCAAGAATAGTAATAAGAACTATTCTAGATAAAAGACCTTGAGAAATAACTTCTCAAACTACCCTCAAAGACTTGAAGTGATTCACAAAAGAAAAGAACAAAAAATTCTTATTTTCTTTAAAATAATTAAACTGACAAAAACTGAACTTAGACAACAAAACAAAGAATCTCAAAGCCCCATAAAAGACCCCAGACACTTGGCCTACAAACTTTCAGACAAAAAATATTTGAAAAAATATTTTTTGGAAAGTTGTATGCACCTGTGATGAAGGCATCCTGCATGTACACGACTTTTTATACTAGCAAGGCATGTATATGTATGCAAATTTGATAACTAGCATAATGTGTATATAACCAGAAACCTTAAAAAGAGATAGAAAAATGCAACACAAAAGCACAAGTGAAATTGGAAAAAAGACTCAAGTGATTGTAAGCTATCAATCTAAGAACAAATGAAATTCTAGAGAAATATAATAATAATAATAATAATAAAACCACTTCAATCAAGAAAACAAAAACAAAAACCCATAAATAGGCCCACTTTGAAGAAAGATCCCCAATTCTTCTTTCCGGGAAAATCCCCTACAATAGTGGATTTTTTTCCAGTGTATCGATGATCGTATAGAAACAAATTCACAACAAGAGCATGTAACAAAGATATAATAATTGATTTCAAAAGAAATAACTAACTATTGGGCGGAAGAGAAAGATTGAATCACCTAGAGTCCTATGGTTGACGTCGTTCACAATTGTTACAGTTTCTTTGGTCCTTTCCAACAACTTCTCTTCAAACTGCAAGAACCGTAAAGATGCAAGACTATACAAATAAGTAGTTATACTAATAAATACATGTTAATATAATGAAATATATAAATAAAATATCAACAACTAGTATTCTATGAAATATCTTGAAAGGATTGCAACCAAAACATTACAAATACAACATATTTTGAAGTAATAAATACATGTTAATATAATGAAATATATAAATAAAATATCAACAACTAGTATTCTATGAAATATCTTGAAAGGATTGCAACCAAAACATTACAAATACAACATATTTTGAAGGAAATATTTTCTATTTTTATTAATTAGTTAAGGTGGTTACAACTCTATACATGTCCCACACGATGTTGCCATGTCAAGAAATATTCTAGGTTCCTCTACCATTTCTCTTGCTATACAAGATGGTATTGACTTCTGATCTACCATAGGCCCAAAGAAAATATAAGGGGAAACTCTTGGAAATATAAGTTTATGATCAGAAAAGAGAGTTGGAAACAAGGGTTTTCGGGTCAAACTAGTAGCAACAAGGATGTATAAGGGTATAAATACTTGGTGGGGTTATCCAAATAGAGGTTTTATTAATGTTTGTAAAGAACCATTACTTTTCATTACCTTTCTCCTTATACAAATGCTCATTTTATGCAGTCTCTAGTTGGTTAGAGACGGTTGAGTATGGGTAAAAGGAGTTAGACAAATAACCAAACCCACAACTCAACATTTACTTTTGCATATATATATATATATATATATATATATATATATATATATATATAGGGATTATGATAATAATATCGTCAATGCTTCAAAGGTGGAAATTGACAGTATAACATTATTTTTGGTTCGTGTGTGGTTACAAGAAGACCTTTTATTGTTGGTTCTCGTGGAGAAACAATAGGGGTTCCTAATGTTGGTTCTTGTGTAGTAGGATCAATGCTTGATGTAGCAATACTAGTATCTTTCTCATTTTTTGGATATTTACTAAGGTGATGGAAGTAGAATAAGATGATGTCATGGGTCATATGGAGTGGCGAATTTTTTTAATCAAACAAGGGTAGGGGTGGTATGGGCATGGCAAGTGATGGTGTGGTCATCAAAGGTAAATGTGATGGTATACTCCCCCTCAGACTAAAGACTTTTTCCATCCTCAGAAAAATACAGAATGTTAAAGGAATATGATGGAAATATAAATAAAAGAGGCTTAAGTGATTTCCTAGATACAAATCCATAACATTCAATGAATTAGATAAATGAATAAGAATAAGAAGTATGCATGCACCTACCTAAGAAGTCTAGTAACTTTTCAACAAGTATATGATTTTCTATAGCAAGTTCTTTGATGCAGGAGCATCCACACCCCATCAAGCAAGCCAGCGCATGGAGAGAGACAGCTGGACAAGCCAGAAAACCACTTTTTGAATCTTACCTTGATAATGGTTGCGCCAAACATTAATGTATTGATGTGATGAAG
>CBVK0101649689.1:0-12498 GCA_900067695.1 Picea abies
TTTACATCAAACAATCTTGGGTCCATTACCCAAACCTTTGTGCTACAGAGATTTCTTCAAGGGTTGACATCAATGACAACCAGCCTTAATCAACACCTTATTTAGATGACTTAATAAGGATGGGAACACACCCTATAGTCATATAATGGAGAAGGAGTACTAGAAATAAAGTTCCAGAACAAGGGGATGTTATTTAGAGAATGAAGGGAGATAGGGAGAGTTATCGATCCAACAACATAACTTTGCACCTTGGTTGTCCTCCTCATGTATTCCTCCAAAGGTACCTTTATACCATCCTTAAGAGGTTAAGGAGGTTTAATTCCATTGAGTATGGTCCTAGGGAGGTTGGGAAATGAGCCCAACCAAAATCCCCGCCCGAAAAATAAGGAATTATTTTATTTTTCAACTTTTTTTAGAGAATCCGTGAGTTGTCAACTAGAAATCTGAGAAAATTTGTGAGTGGTACACATATGACCCACATATGGCACTAAAAATAGTTTTTTTGAAGTGAATTTGATGAGGAAAGTCAGTATTTAATATTTCAAGGTAGGGAAAGGATTGGATCATGTCACAAATTCATTGTGGTGTGGCGATTTGTGCCATAATAGATGCCCCCTAATGTGTGAGGTCAGAAGGTAAACTGATGGCCAAAATACATTATAAATATGAGAGGTGAGGATGATGCATTGAATTAGTTCCAATGAAGGTTCTCGAACAACTGATCCAAGAGAAGAAATCGTCAACAAAGATCAAGTAAGAGTATTTTCTTCCCAATTCGGGCATACCCATGCTCAGGAGTGATGTAAGCATGGCCACCAAATAAAGTACACTGTGTATCCATGGAATATATGAAATTATGGTCAACGTCCATGGCAACGAACAATACACAGTGGATCCATGTGATATAGAAAGCAACAAGCATGGCCACAAATAATACACAGTGGATCCATGTCAAATTAGATCATAGACACGAACGGATAAACAATGGAGCTATGTCTCAAAATAAAAATTAGAGGATATCTGGAACCAATGGAGTGAAAAAACTGATCCTTTTCACGTACCAATGTGTGAGGGGTGGTACAATATATGTCGGGTAGGAGAAAAAAATATGTGATGCTCGTGCTTCACCCAAATTATTCAAAATGATTCATTGTTGTATGAGTCCTCACTATGTGAATAAATTTGTTGGGGTCAAACATAGTGAGACACTATTTGATTACCAATCATTGATGTATACCATTAAAAAATGCGATATGACCGACTGATGATGCTAATGGGTGTCAAGGTACCATGGTACAATATAAAAAGTGTGAATAAATGAGCTGAAGTAAAACACCTGGTAGAATATATAGATTAGGGGACATTTATGTATTCCCACTGTCAATATAAAGGGAACCTACCACTGATTACAACAAGCCACAAGGTACCAAATATAAATCTAGATATTTTTCCCAGAGAAAGATGTGTTGAAGTCGATAGTAAGAGATTCGTTGGAAGGAAGGAATTAAGGCATCCACCATTATCCTCTGAGGTACAAATACAACATGAACCAAATGGAATACCACATGACATGGACTCTCTAAATAGTATTCAATAAGGGATACTACTATTAGACAGGTAGTTTGAATAACTAAGTTCTGAAGAGTGCATGCAAAAATAAAAAAGGGAGCAGTTTGTGGAATAAAAAAAAAAGTTAGAGGAGGTGAAAAAGAAGGAAGGAAATTAGCAAGAAGGAAAAAGGAAGGAACAAAAAGATGCTAACAAAAAATAAGGAAAAGTACCATGCAGACGCAAAGGCAATAATATCATGGACGAACCATTAGGGTTTTGGGATAAACGATTATGGTTCTGAGCCATAACTTTACGTATAAATATGTAATGGGTTGGGGAAGAATATATTGTTGAAGGATAGAGAGGCTGATGAGAGTAAGATATTAGGTTTTGTATGAGTGAGAATCCTTATTGGAGGTTCTAAATAGGTTTTGTAGAGAGAGAGAGGCATGCACTACAGAGAGGCTAGGAAGTTATGGATAGTATGATATGGTATATCTATTGTAAGATCAGTGCACATGATTAAGATGGTGATTTCATGAAGACTAATATATAAGCCAATTGTTGTGGATGTAGCCCAAGGATTGGGTGAACCACGTTAAAATTCATGTATCTATGTGTTGTGTTGATATGGTTGTTCATGGATGTTTTGTTTATTCATGATTAGTATAGATATGTTTATTATATGATTGATGTGCAATAATAATGAATGTTACAATGGGTTATTTATGTTGCAATCTATGTTATAAGGGTTATGTACAATAGAGTTTGTTAATTTATCAAAGGTTATGAATAGATATATTGCACATAGGGTGGATAATTAGCAATGGATATGATGACAACCTCACATCCCCTCATCCCCCAAAAAACGTAGTTCCTGCAGCCCCAATAGATACCTCGGGTGAGACTTCACTTGAATGCAAGTGATGCCGAAAGGGCCAGTATCCAAAGGGTTTTGCTAGTTAAGTAAAATGAACATAGGGTATTATAATCGTGTGCCAAAAAATGGTTCCATTGCTAGGACCCATAATCTGTAATTGAAGGAATTTTTTGGAGGATGAATAAGAAAGAGACCGTATAATGGATAGAAAGGAAGGAGTGATAATTTTCTCGAGGAGAGAATATAAACCCTGAGATGAGTAATGAAAAATGGTTGCAGAGGTATGTGTTCACAGAGCTGCAGGAGATTTTCTTTGGTGAATTTTCGATTATTTTGACTGAATGGTTAGAAAAATTAGTGTAGAATAATGGAAGATACCATACTACAACACTGAGGGATTATAATCCTGATTTGGTAAGACAATTGAATTATGTAAGTGGATTGTACCCAGTCATATAGTGGATTATATTGTAGTCATATACTAGGGGGTTATATTATAGAATTTGTAGTGGATTGTACCCAATCATATAGTGTTGAAGAAAAGGATTTCTTCAAGGGTCTGTGAAGAAGGCTTATGAAATCATTGGGTACCTATATAAAGATGTTGTTGTGGAATAAATGTGTGATAATGATGGAATCTGATGAGTTTGGATTATTGTGTAGTGGAATAAGATACAAGAGGTTGAATTTTGAGGAAGGAGATATGCACAATGAGTATGAGAGGAGAGTACCCTTCACAATAGTCAAAATCATAGAAATACTGCACACAGAAGGAGAAGAAGAGGATTCTTAGTTCAATCCTATAACAAAAGAGTCGTTAAGTCCTACTCAAGCTAGATCCTGTGTCGATTACATGACCCCGTTTGCGTCACCTAGTGTAACATACCCAACCATCCAGGCTGGGCCATGGCACTTAAAACTAAAATTTGAAACTGTATACAATATTTAAAGCATACAGAAACTATGAAAATACAAAATTTTATACAGAAATATAATGGAAAATACACAAGCAACATATACATGAAAAACCCATAAAACCAGATGCATAAATAATGATGCAACATGTAATTTTACACACAATTTACAATTATCTTTGATAAGAAGACCACCAATGCTTGAAGACCTTACATGTTCCTCCCAACCATATAACACATTGCTCGTAATATCAGCAGTGGGTCACCCCCGATTTGGGACTAAACTCCACTTGGGTAAAGGAATACTAAGCCAGTCTAAGGTTTGGAAAGAAACAAAATTGCTCAGTACAAGGTGCCCAACTATTGAAACTAGCCTACAGTCTCTCATTCCCCACATGTTTGTCCCACCCCAGGAAGTGTGCCCCTTCTCTACTCAACAATCCTTCAGTTGCCTCACTTCCATTTCGGGGCTTCAACAATATGCCAGACAGGAAGTCTCAGAGCCTAGTAGCTATTTCCCAGCACACCAAGGAACAATTCTGAGTAGTTTCTCTCCTAGAGAAAACTACTCACGGGCCTGAAAAACTTCTTCTTCGACATAGAAAAACTCTCACCTGGAGAGAATGCCTATGGGCCTGACAACCTACTTCTTCGACCATGGGCCCGAAAACCCCCCTCTTCATCCTGCAGTCAAACCTGATTTCCTGTTGTTCACAACACCAATCTTCCTAAGTACCAGTCTTGTGATGGCAATATCGAATTTCAGGTAAGGTAAGAGAGAATAATGGAAAATTCTCCAGCTCCTAAGCTATCCAAGCACATGTACGGTGATGGAAACATCATAGTTCGAGTAAGGTACAATATTGGCTTGTTTAAGATACAGTACTAGCTCGGGTAATGTATAGGTACGCTACCCGTGACAGAGAGGTATCGAGTACAACTCCAAGAGTGCATGAAAGAATGGAGGAATCATCGAATGCATGAATGGTGAATGGGAAAATACGTAAGTCCAGGAAATGGAGAAATGATGGCATACTCCTGGTAAGAAATGAAGGTTACCCCTCTCCAGGAATGATGAGAAGATCCCTCCCCTAAATATCGCAGCACGATGGAGTGTAAGAGTCCATTCCCTCCCAGAATGATGAGATTCACCCCCCAAAAATACACTAATTTTCCCAAATATATTTTCATGTCCCCTCCTAGACACTTGTGTTAATGAATCTTCATGGGTACCACTTGTAATTCGTTCCCTTCCCATAGGAACTTAGGATAACATAAAATTATATCCATACCTTAGACTTTAGGAATAATAATATAATATTCCTTTAAATTATATCCATACCTTAGACTTTAGGAATAATAATATAATATTCCTTTGGGATTTAAGCCCTCTATCTTAGCCCCTTCCTAGGATCTTAGATCCCTTTCCCTTCCTAGTGGAGTTTATCCCCCCATACTCATTTTTGGGCCAGTCTGGAGAAGCAATGTACTTTATTAATGATATGAGTGTTTACATATTACAATAATAGGCTCACTGGCCCTTAGCATCTAGGCTCTCCTGTCTAATAATCACATAAGCCTTCTGGCCTATAATAACCCGACTCACCATCCTCTAAAACATATTTACATTTACATTTACAGTTGGGGTTCAACCTAGGGGTATTACATTCACATCCCCTTATTTATGCACTTTCCTCAATGCATTATTTACCATGTACAATTCAAAATTCTTCAAAAATCCTCAAGACTTTGTTATTGGAAGCTTTTTGTCCACCTGGTGCTCTGCTTTCAAGAACCAATTATTGTATTCATACTGTAGCTGGAAGTCATTTTCTCTGTTCCATAGATTTTCTTCAAGAAATAATTCAGCTCACTGTTCCATTTGACACACCCTCATGATTATAGTTTATCATGCCATAAGCATTCTTGAGTTGCCTCTTCCTTATTTCAGTCACCGTTCTAGGCTTAGGTATCCCTTCATTGATACACATTCCCTCAATGATCCATCTTTCCAAGGCTTTCACACACAAGGAGAGTGCCAAATCATTATTAGAACCCCACCAAGGTTCTACATTTATAGGGCTCCAGTGTCTCCAACAATAGTTGTTCTTCCCAAACATTCTTAATTTAATCAATATTATCTCATTTGTATCACACACATACAGTTATTATGAGAAAACATTAAAAAAAATCATTTAGAAACTCAAACTTATTTCATAAGAAATTCAACTTTTCCCCAAAATATGAAATTATATCTCATAATTTATTTATTTATTCTTTATTTTGTTTTTATGCTTGTTGTAATAGTAGGATGCAGTCTTCATTATGGCTTTCAGCAAGCACCATACTGAATACCACTTGTAATTATTTCATCTTGCATTCAACCAACAGATTATCAGTATTTCATGTACATTATACTTTCATTGCAATATGTACCACAACCCTACAAAGTGATATTAGAATTGTCTACACCTAAAAATTCAATCACAACCATCAAACAATTCATTAAATATAATGAATTATCATTCTATGCATATGCATGTTCACAATTAATATCAATAAGTTCATTACTCTATTTTCTGAACAAAATATTTCCTGTAGTCAATGTTCATGTGACTACTTGACTTGCAACTTTCTTGTTGCAATGTCTAACAACTCTTGAAATGTTCTCAACTCCATGAGTTAGTAATAGTTGTAACATTTCAGTTGTTTGTATAATTATTTCCATTCAATAACATATATGCATGCATTCAACAAATGCATTTAAGTATACAATTCTATCATGCATAAGTGCAACTCTACCACTTAATATGCATGCATGCAATTTTCAATGCATATCTATTCATTGCATCTTTCCATTGATTTGCATAATTCTCTATATCTAAGTCGTGTCTCACTGTTTTTAAATTGGAAATCTAGCTAATGCCTTGACACATTCTCCATACAATTCCTATTGTCTTCTCAATTATTTGGATGCCTTCATTTTCAACCCGAACACTACACCAAGAATATAATTATGTGGTGCTCATTAGTGTTAGCAAAATGGTTGCAATCCAAATATTATTTAGAAGTAGGAATTTCATGAGATAATTGTGTGGTACATAGCCTTTCCAAAACCAACCATGTCATTGTCTCATACATGACTATCTTTTCCGACATCCATTCCCATAATAGTGTCATACCCTTTATTTCTTTGGTTATTGCCTCATAACCAAATTAACATGACATGATACTATGTCATTATATGAATTCAAAAGCTAAGAAGATTTGATAATTATTACAGGCCTCTAGCCTTTACCACACCAAGTGGTATCTTATTCACATCAATACATTCAAGTAATACAATAATGTGATTTTTATAAAATAAAACTAGATGAGGAAATTCCTACCTAAATTGCCTTCATCAATTATGCAATAAGAGTACATAAAACTCATACCTGCATGGCTTCCATTAAATGAATTTAATGCTACCTGGATATCTGATAACAATAGAATCTCCCATGCCTTTTTTATCAGTCTTATAATCAACACTTTAGCTTTCTATTGCTTCATTCCATATGAAACAACATTAGTAGCAACACTTGCAAACATGCAAGAATTATCTCTTTCCTGGTACAACAACCACCATTAGTAGCTTTCATATTAAGATATATTCAACAATAGACTAATCCTAATCTTATTATTTTATACATGTATATTAACAAATTGGCAATCATCAATTCATATTTGTATGCACTAATAATTCATCATTAGCATGCTCCTAAATGCATTTTCATGTCAATTTCCTATACTATGTATGGATGTCCAACAAGACATAACATAATTGTTTCTACAGTAATTGTAGCAACCTCTTTCTCCCTGTATCACTTTTCTTCGTTGTTCCTAGAAGTCTTCAATTCTTCCCAGATTGTTGAATCTTCTTGTGTTCTTACAAAAGAAAACAATGTGCCTGCTTTTTCTCTATATTTATATTAAATTTAAGCATGTATCATTTTATGGATCCATCTAAACCAACAAGTACTTGGCCAAAATACATTTCCAGTCATGCTCTCTAATTAACCTTGGATATTTAATGCCAATTTATTATTGAAACAAAATGATTAAACCTTTCTTTGACTGAACATATCTACACTTGGATTTTCTTAATGAACCATTACTTTCTCATGTCCCAAACCATATAATTTTATCCTGACTTGCATAATCATTTTCATCATGCTACTATGCTACACAATTCTTCATTTCCAGCTGCATAGACTTAACTAGAATAAGTTAGCATTTCTCTTACTTGCCATCATAGATTCCAATGATACTTTCCACCCCTAGAATGTCACTTATGGCTATGTTCCACTTGATATAGATTCTCATATTTTGTTTCTTTTTCATTTTATACCAAGCATATAATCATTTTCTTCTTCATGGTTCCTTATAGTTTTCCCTTTACAAACCTTGTTTCCATTATCCTAAGATGTTCAAGGACATGAATCCATCCTATAATCTTTCCTCCTTGTATGGGAAAACCCTTCCTTAGAACTTGATTGCATTCCTCTAGATCCAATCTGTACATAATGTATTGCTTATGCATCTGTTGACACTTCTTTAGTATGTCCACACCTTTATTTTTTCACCCCTGAAGTTTTGTCATACAACCATGCTTCCACTGCTCTACTCTGATAACAATCATGGAAAGGTTATCTCTAAAACTGTAGGAACGATCTTTGGAGATGTTGTCATTATCTCCATGTATATACTATGTTTTTCTTTATCAGAATACTAGCATCCTGATATATCAATTTGCATAGGATAGGACTTTCCACCATGTACCTCTTTATCTTAACATTGGCCTTTGTTAGAATGAATAATCTTTCACTACTTCCTCTATTTAAATGATATTCTTTACACCTTGATTCCACTGAGAATTCTGATTTTTAGGAGTGGATCTATTGTAATGGATTCCCAAGCCTTCATGGCTACACCTTGGACTCATACTTGAAGATACCACTTTGCTAAGATAATTTTCTATGTTCTATAAACAACCCTAATCTTTTCTTGCAACACATTTATTATGCAAGGTAATAATTCTAAAAAACAATTCTGGTGAAAGCAAGCATACAACAACAATGGTTAGTTAAACCCACCATACACTATTATGGTAACATATGTTCAATTTTTCCTCTTCATGGTTACCATAATTCTTCTTTCTGATTCCCTATAAATTTTGTTGCTCATATCACAATTCTGGGTGATCACATGGACTCCTTGGTCTAATACCTTTCCAATGAATACTTTCTTTCTCAATTCAGAGTCTTGAGAAGAAAGTTATGGTTATTTGAAAAATTGTCCTTTATGTGAGGGAAATCCTTATACATGCGATCTTCTTAGGGAGTCAAATTAGCTCTTGGACCTGCGCTGGATCCTCTCTTAAGGTTCACAAGCTCATTTGATTCCTTCAAATGCATGTCCATACAAATCATAAACTCGCGAGATCCTTCTCTAAGCCTCTTTCTATCTTAAAAATACATTTTCGGGCACTAGCCCCTTTACTTTAGCAAAAAACTAATATGACCACAGGCTATGACCAAGCGCTTAGTTGCAAGGCGCTTATCTAGAGCTTCAGGGCTCCAACGTTCCACTACTTAGGGCTTCATATTTTTTACCACACAACATGCTAAATCCCCCCAATGTCAAACTAACAAATTACCGAACTAGAACTTTGATGCTTCATTCCTCTAGTGCTCCAGAGCTTCAGGATTTGGAGGATCTACCAACACAACACCAAAAATCATTCAAACTCCGAATTGGAGAACTACTTTCGTGCTCTTTGTCTTCAGAGCTTCGGGGTTCAGAGGTTCTAATCACACAACATGCTAAGAATCCCAAATGTCGAAGTGCCAAGCTCTCAGAGATTCCAAGGGTCAACAGTCCATGGCTCTTGTCATGATCTACGACCATAAATAACTTTAGGACTCCGAGACTCTGGGTGTTCCTACAACTCCAACGTGAAACACCTATGAACTGTCAAAATTTGAAACAATGATCTATGGCTCCCACTCCTCCAACAACCAATGACTGAGATCTCCTATGGAACTCTACGCTTCGCGCATTCCCGCTGCTAACCACCTCCAAACCCCGAACTACCAAACGTCGAAGCGACGATCTATGACTCACACTCCTCTAATAGCCAATGACTGATATATCCTTTGGAAATTTGGGCTTTGGGAGTTCACACTGCTAAAGATCGCCAAACCCCCAAACTACTAAATGTCGAAGCAATGATCTACGACTCACACTCCTCCAATAGCCAACGATTGATATATCTTCCAAAATTTTGGGTTTTGGGACTTCATGCCTTCTCTTGTATGAACACTTTTCACCCACGATCCTCTGGATTACCGAACTTTCACACACTCGCTAATCTATTGACACGTGTCCCTGAAGATCAATGGTAAGGATTCAGTTTGGAGTTCGGGACTTGTGGCCTTTTTATGCCTGAACACTTTTCACCCACTATCCTTCGGATTTTGAACTTTCAGAAACTCACTAATATGATGACATATGTCCATAATGAAGAACAGTCACGATCTTCTCTGGAGTTCGGTACTTCCCCACTCTGCGCAACAATCGCCAACTTTTTTTTTCATAGTGCAGAATCTTCGGACTAGAGTGAGATCTATGACTCACGTTCTCCTGTGTGTAGATACAATGGTTGGGATATTATATTCTCTACAACACTTCTCCTCCTGGTCTGGGCTTGATCCGATGACCCAGATATGTGCTCGACCAATCCCAGGGCTTGCACTCCTCAGAGTGATCTACGACATAGATTCACTCCGAGACTTCGGGGATTTTTATTCCCTTCCAACAAACAACGAAAATATGCCAAAGAAGCGAGTTCTGAAGGACTTCAGTACTTAACGACTGCACACCTTCTCCAGATATGATGGTTGTTAGGGATTTGTCTTCTCCCAAACAGATCCAATGGCCCAGATCTAATCTTATGGGACAAATCAACGATTGTTTTGGTTTCTTTCCTTCGTTGGCTTTCTTGAACTACTACACCTACTGAGATTTGGAACACAATCATTGTTTTCTCTTAGTGCCTTCTTGGCACCCAGGGACACACTGTAACTTCAAAACACTGTGAATTTTTTCTTGAATTTCAACATGCTTGGCCCATCTAGGCTCAGTGTTTAAAACTGGGGCTCTGATACCATATTGTTACATACCCATCCACCAAGGCTGGGTCATTCCACTTAAAACTAAAATTTGAAATTGTATACAATATTTAAAGCATACAAAAACTATGCAAATACAAAATTTTATACAAAAATAGAATGGAAAATACACATGCAGCATATACAGGAAAAACCCATAAAAACATATGCATAAAAAATGATGCATCATGTAATTTTACACACAATTTACACTTATCTTTGATAACAAGACCACCAACTATGTGTAGACCTTCCACGTTCATCCCAACCATAGAACACACCACTCGTAATATCAACAGTGAGTCACCCCCGAGCTGGGACTAAACTCTACATGAGTAAAGGAATACTAAGACAATCTAATGTCTGGAAAGAAACATAATTTCTTGGTCCAAGGTGCCCAACTACTGCAACTAGCCTATAGTCTCTCATTCCCCACATGCTTGTTTCACCCTAGGAAGTGTGCCCCTTCTATGCTCAATAGTCCTTCGACTACCTCATTTTCCTTCTAGGGCTTTGACAAGAGGCTGGACGTGAAGTCTCAAAGCCCAATAGTTATTTCTCAACACACCAGGGATAAATTCTAAGTAGTTTCTCTCCTAGAGAAAAATACTCATGGGCTTGAAAACCTGCTTCTTAGACATAACAAAAATCTCACTTGGAGAGAATGCCTACATGCTTGAAAACCTACTTCTTCGACCACGGGCCTGACAACCTACCTCTTCAGCCTACAGTCAAACCATATTTCCCATTGTTCACAGTGCCAAGATTCCCAAGTACCAGTCTTGTGATGGTAGTAGCAGAGTTTGGGTAAGGTAAAAGAGAATAATGGAAAATTATTGAGCTCCTAATCTATGTAGGCATAGGTACGGTGATGGAAGCATAAGATTTTGGTTAAGGTACAGTAATGGCTTAGGTAAGGTATAGGTACACTACCCGTGACAAAGAGGTATCGAGTACATCTCCAGGATTGCGTGAAAGAATGGAGTAATCATTGAATGCATGAATGGTGAATGGGAAAATCCGTAAGTCTAGGAAATGGAGGAATGATGGCATACTTCAGGTAAGAAATGAAGGTTACCCTTCTCCAAGAATGATGATAAAATCCCTCCCCTAAATATTGCAACATGATGGAGTGTAAGAGTACATTCCCTCCCAGAATGACGAGATTCACCCCCTTAAAATATACTAAGTTTCCCAAATATATTTGCATGTCCCCTCCTAGACACTTGTCTTCATGAAGCTTCATGGGATCCACTTGTAATTCATTCCCTTCCCATAGGAACTTAGGATAACATAAAATTATATCCATACCTTAGACTTTAGGAATACTAATATAATGTTCCTTTGGGATTTAAGCCCTGTAGCTTATCCCCTTCCTAGGCTCTTAGCTCCATTTCCCTTCCCAGTGGAATTTAGTCCCCCATACTCATTTGTGGGCCGGTCTAAAATAGTGATGTACTTTATTAGTGACATGATTTTTTACATATTAAAATATTACGCTCACTAGCCCTTAGCATCTAGGATCTTCGGCCTAATAATCACATAAGCTTTTTGACGTATAATAACCTGCCTCACCAACCTATAAAACATATTTACACTTACATTTACAATTGGGGTTCAGCCTAGGGGTATTACACCTAGATCTAAGTTAACATTTGAGGATTTGTCAAAAGTACTTATAGTTAGCAGAGGAATTTAGAATAATGGTCACTAGAGCAGTGGAAGCACTATGTCGAATCATAATCAACCAACATCACCAAGGGGAGGTACTACGCAAAACACCATGGAAGGGTTAGAAAATACATTGAGAATGCATGAGTTCTAGTGGGTTGGGTCAGAGGACCCAGAACAACATCTATTTGTATGTGAGATAATTTGGGCTATAAATAATGTCTAGGATGAGGCCACAAATATTGTGTAGTTGGAAACAACGTTTAGAGGT
>CBVK0101649708.1:0-12992 GCA_900067695.1 Picea abies
ATACTCATGTAACACATGGTCGATACTTGTCCGCTACCACTATACCCCTAGGTGCACCACACAGCCCACAAGTATGGAACATGGATAAATAGGGGTGAGAATCGAACTTGAGACCTCCTTTACATATTTCCTTCCATTAACATGACACTTGCCAATCGGTCTACACCCCTGCAGGCTGAAGGGTTATTAACTAAAGCTCAACAATCATAATAGATCATTTCTTTCTTCATTGTCTCTTCATTTTATTGAAACTTATACATGAATGAGATTTTAGATATGAACAAAGGATGTGAAATGCTTCATAGTCCCTTGGATTCTATTATTTTGACCATGAGTTTTATTATAAAAGGATTTTTACCTCAAGAGGGTTACATTTTTTTTTTCCCCGTGATTAAGTTTGATTTCCATTAAATGTCAACATTGAGTAGTAGTTGAAGTGCAATAAACAATTAGTGGGAAGAGATATTTATTGTAAAGTTGACTTATTGATGGTATAAGAGCTATAATAGATAAAGTGAATTAAAGAATATTTAGTGTAAGATAACTTTATTGATTTTGGGTAGGTTTTGTGATCTTCATGTCAAATGAGCATTCCCTAGTGGTTGAGGACATGACATTTGTTTAAGTGAATGCATTAGAAATATGAGTAATGGTCATTTAATGTACTAATTTCACTAATGAATATCATGTTTTAGAGTGGATTTGTCTTAAGTCTCAATGCTTCCATAATAAATCTAGTTGTTAGGTGATGTTATGTTTATTTATTAGATTAGTGTTTCTTTTTATGGTTATGCACTAGATAAATAATTGAGTGACATGCCTTGGGGTTGGATGTTTGAATGCAAGAGATTGCATGAGAAACCTTGAGTACAAGAGGAGAAAACTAGAATAGAGTAGGTTTGGATCAAATAGATTTAGACAAAGATTTGTATTACAATGAGATTTAGATAAAAAAATATTTGGATTTGACTTTAAGGGTAAAGTTAACATGGTGGACAATAGAAAGACATCAATTATCATATAGGATATAGAAATACTTGGTTGATGTATGATTAGGAAAAATATAGGACATCTGAATAGACGATTGATAGATAATGTTGGTGCCGAAAAGGATAAGGAAAGAACAACAATGGTAAGATGACAATTCAAAGGAATAGGTGCTAAACAATGGAGAAATAGAGTGCTCAGAGAACCCAAATAATGGAAAAAATGCATGTAGTTTCCCCCCGCTGAATGGAGGAGGAAATGCAGTGGAAAAAGGTAAGAAAATGTAAGGTGAAGCATCAAAACTTGGAGGAAAAACACAATGAAATGTGGTGGATAGATATATGAATAGATATCAATGTAGAGGAAGAATTACGCAGAGGATTCCAAGAATGAATTTGTAGAAGAGTATATGAATAATTCCACGGAGTATGTGAAAAATACATTATAGATATATATCTAAGGGCATAGACTAATAAAACATATATAGGAATGATGAATGTATTCCAACAAGGATAGGGATTTCCATCCTTAACTGGTAAGACCTAAAAGCATGGATCCATCCCAAAACTCCACTTATCACAAGAGTACAAAAGATAATGACCATTTATTTACCCTAGAGGTGATACAGAAATCATAATCCAAGAAAAAATAAATATTTCATATAAGGGTGAACCAAGGATGCCAAATCAATCACGTTTCTTTAATGTAAAGGATTACTAGTGACAAATTTTAAAGGAAGGGGCATTAGGGATGGGCAATAATCAAAAGTCTATCATGTTGATTTTTGTAGCTTTAGGTAGGTATTCTCAAGTTCCCTAGGTGTTGGGCATGTGGGAATCATTGTGGTCACCACATCACACTTTCATGGTGAAAACCCTCATGGAATGAAGATGAGGCTTCATGTGTTTGGTGATTGTCTTTGTTGGATTGTGTTGGGGCTTCACACCCACAAGAAAGTCTTATTTTATATTGACTTGTGGAGGGGATTCTATGACTACCCTTAACGATTGTATACAAAAGAGAGAGTTCATTGTGACATTTCATATTGTGTGGAGTGTGTAGAGACATGATGGAGCATAAGTGAGTGACCACTTGTGTTAGGAGGCTTGGTGATTTCATCAAAGGAAAAATATGCAATTGTTGAAAATTTGGCCTAGGATAAGTGTGGAAGGACATGTGCGAAGGGAGTTGATTTTTTCGTACATGTATGTGGGTTGCAATAAGGTGAATCACGTATGTACATGGGTTGCAGTAAGGTGAATCACATATACGTGGGTTGCAGTGGGCATAGTTGCATATGTATGCATGTTGCAGTAGGGTGAACCAAGTACATCCATGCAAGTATGCTAGATAGGAGCAGGTCCGTATAATATGACGTCAACAAAAATATAGGTGGTGTTAGTAGGCCATACAGGTGGTCTGCAACAGATTTGTGGGAAGAAGAAATTTAAGGGAATTCCTAAGGTTTGGTTTTCTGATTTTTCTGTTATTGGAAGACAAGGTTGTCCTCATATTCTGGTGGATTTGTATTGGTTGGGAGGGATGGTTTTTCCCTCATAATTTCTAAAGTTAACAAATTTAGATGACATAAATATTTTGACTCATGTGTGTTGATGATTGGTCTCTGATCTTGTTGTTTTCGTTGCATATATGTTCAGTCAATAATTTTCAGTGTAAAATTGTTTAGTGGTAACAACTAGGGTTTAATGTTAGTTCACTATGAAGTAATTTTCAGATATGAAAATTAGTCACATAGAGTTTCATATGAAAATT
The DNA here is from genome assembly GCA_900067695.1 of Picea abies. NCBI lineage: Eukaryota > Viridiplantae > Streptophyta > Pinopsida > Pinales > Pinaceae > Picea > Picea abies. The sequence goes on from CBVK0101649708.1 coordinate 2,761, forward strand.
GACATGGTATGAGAGCTTGGGATGTGAAGAGAATTGGATCATATTTTAGACACATAGATGCTACAATTGGTTTCAAATTTCTTGTTTTTGTTCGAACGGGTAATATGAGTTAGCTCTGAGAGGGAGCTACAGTGACAGTTGAAAGTGACAATAGGTTATATGGTCTCTATTTTGAGACATGGAGCATACCATTCATACGAGGAGTTGTGGAATATTGCATCTTAGTTGTGTGGCAGGTTGGGAGTTTTGGGGGATTGGCAGAGATATCGGTTCACAACAGTATGTTGTGTGGTGGGTTGCCAACTCCAGGGATGGAAATTGAGTAACTTGTCATAGTAACTCACAAAGTGGGAGTTTGAATTCAAAGGGGGTTTGGAGACTTAGAGGGAGTCTAAATTCAAAGGGAGTCAGGAGGCTCAAGGGGAGAGTCAGTCGTTTAGTGGGAGCCAACCTTCAGGTCCATATGGGACATAAGAATCTACCAATAAAGTCAGGAGGGTGTCATGGGTTTATATGGCCAGGTAGGATGCTTTGGAGAGGGAAGATTCTAGGAGCTGGGAATATTTTAATATGGGATCATGCCAGACAACAAGATTTTCTTAAGTGACCAAGGATGAAACCAGTTAGGAGGACTAAAGAGAAGGATTTTCTTTGGTGATAGAGGGAGCAGACAATAAAGAGATTTGGAAATCAATTTTGGTAGAGGATTCAGTGTGGGAGACAGAGATACTTCTAGGGGATAGTGGCGTGTGGTGAGAATACATCCCTCACTAATATGGAGTGTTGATTTTTGTAGCTTCTGGAAAGTATTCTCACATTTCCTAGGTGTTGGGAATGTGATAATTATCATGGGAACCACATCACACTTTTGGTTTGGTGAAAACCCCCACGGAGTGAATCCGAGGCTTCATGTATTTGGTGATGTGATTTGTGGCTTTGTTTTGGGGCTTCACACCCACAATAAAGTCTAATTTCATGTTGACTTGTGGAGGGGCATCTATGATGGCCCCTAAGGATTGTATATAAAGGAGAGAGTTCATTGTGACATTTCATATTGTGTGGAGTGTGTAGAGACATGATGGAGATAACATAATTGGCTGAACAACTTGTGCTAGGAGGCTTGGTGATTTCAACAAAGGGAAATTATGAAATTGTGGAAAATATGGCCTAGGGGAAGTGAGGAAGGATGCATGTGCAAAGGAAACAGATATTTTTGTACATGTATGTGGGTTGCAAGAATCTGAATCATGTATGTACACAGGCTGCAATAAGGTGAATCATGTATACATGGGTTATAGTGGGAACACTTGCGTATGCACATGGGTTGTAGTAGTGTGAACCACATACATCCATACAAGTCTTCTAGGAAGGAGTAGGTCCATATAGGTTGATGTTAGAAGAAGTATAGATGATTTTAGTAGGTCATACAGATGTTCTGCAACAAATCTGTGGGCAGGGGAAATTTCTAAGGACTTTCTAATGTTTGTTTTTTTTATTTTTCTAATATTGGAGGACAAGGTTGTCCTCAGATTCTGGTGGATTTTTATTGGTTGGGAGGGCTTGTTTTGTCCTCAAATTTTCTGAAATTAACAAAGTTACGGGAAACAATTTTTGTTCCTCATGTCTATTGATGATTCATCTATGATATTGTTGTTTCCGCTACATATATTTTCAATCAATAATTGTTCAGTGTAAAATTGTTCAGTGATAAGAGATAGGGTTTATTGTTAACTCACTACGAAGCAATTTTCAGATATGAAAATTAGTCACATAGAGTTGCATGTGAAAAGGGAAGGACACCAACAACAATATTATGTTTCTATAAGGGAAGTGAGCTTCTAAGTGATTTCTATATGGAATGTGGGGACACACAATGGAAAATTTCATATATAATATCTCCATACATACATGTTGTGTTTTGTGTAGGCTAGGAAACCATGACACAAACAAGTTCCAAAATGAAAGAAATTCACAAACTACTTTATGATAGTCAAGGTAAACAAGGAGTTGAAATATAAGAAAGTACTTGTAGCCACAAGAGGTCACCCAAGAAAGTATAGATCAACTAAATCAGACAATGAGGAATCGTTGACAATGATGTAGACTACAACTACTATACATTATTATTTTAAGAAGCGATTCGAGTAAAGATGAAGATAACCCTGAAAGAGATTTTTCAGTGAAATGAGTCTACAAGATAGATAAAAAAAAAAGGATTTTAAGAACAAAGGACAAAATAATTGAAAATAGACTTCAAGAAGATGGTAAAGGATAAACACCATTTGAGGAGGATATATGAGTTTTTTGGATACTTAGTTGACATGGACAAAGAGGAAATGAAAGAAAATCATACAATGTAGGTAAATAAAATGAAATGGATTTGTAATCAATCCTGGCCACTACTATAAAATAAATGGGAAAATAAACAATAATAACAATAAATAAGCAACTTAGGACACTTGCACACCCATAGGTGAATTACACTTACAAATCTAAGTAGTGGAGGAAAAATTCTCCAAGAAACACTTGAAACTAATTGATTTGTATTGATAAAATTATAATTAAATATATTAGAGAAAGAAATCCCTATTTATATCCATAGAGAGTCAAAACCCCCCATGAGACCTTAACTAAAGGATTAACTCCTAAATAATTCATTAGTCCCTCAGTATACTAAAGTGGCCCCTTTTACAAATATAACATTAATACAAAATCCTAATCTTATAAGAAAAATCGTTGATGTACATAAGCCTAGTACTTAAGATGGATGTTGTGGTTAATACACAACATGCCCTCCCCCCTAGAAAAATATTTGTCCCCAAATAGTTAGGTGACATGCATTTTATAATAAAGTCAGTAGAAATAGAGACAATATAAGTGTAAGACTTTGTAACATAAGTGACAAGCACTTTGTAATAAATTCACTTGAAAATAGAAAACTTAAAGTGAAATGCACTTTATAATAAAGTTACTTGGAAAATAAGCAACTTAAAATGGCATTCACTTTATAATAGAGTCACTTGCATAATAGAGAGAAATATTTGAACCCTAGGAAACTTATTATAAAATTACTACTTCAACCAAGTGAGCTACATAATTATATTTAAAGTAAGAAAATTTAAAGGTTTTTTTTGGTTGTTGGCTCCTTCAAAAGCATGCTTCATGCCAATGAATCCTAGTTAGAATACTTGGCCAAAACATTTTTGGCTTCCATGTTGAATCCTCCTCGCATAAATCCTTTCAATTTATCTTGTACTTTGCAATTTGGCACACACTTGTTCCTCCAAAATACCTTTAGGTTCAAGGATAAAATTTCCTTCCTCATTTTTCATTGAAATCTCTATCTATGTTACTATGTCTTCACCAACCTTCATCTTTAGGAATGAAACACATAATACACCATGGGGTTTTCCCTTGTTTTGGGTTTCTAGTGCATATGCCACCTCTCTAGACTTCACATACACTTGATATAGCCCATAAAATCGAGTTTGGAGCTTCTGCTTGCCTTGATTCCATAGAGTAGTTTACTTGTAATGCTACAATCAAACAAATATCATATTGGCCATTGCAAATCAGTGTTTTGAATGGTTTTGATATGCATACTAGTTCATGTAGTTCATGTCGATGGGAAAGTTATCATTCATGATGCAAATTGTGTTTTTCATCTCCTATAGATTCTTAATAATAGTAGGGACTTTGATGTTTTGAATGACATATTCCTTCATTGAGGGGGGCTCATATCCATATAATGGCTTGAAGGGGGTCATTTTTAGAAGAGTGGCATGTTGTATAGTACCAGTATTTAGTAAGATGTGTCCACTTCACCCATTTTTGTTTTCTAATCCCCCATGTACATTCAAAGGTAATCTTCCAAGAACTTTTTAACCACCTTATTTTTCCCATATGTTTTAAAGTGATATGTAGTACTCATATTAAAGGTCATCCCTTATAATTTGAAAATTTCATACCAAAATTTGTTGACAAACTTTGAATTTCTATCACATATGATGTGGTGAGGTAGGTCATGGATCTTATACACATGCTTAAAGATTAAATTAAAAACATGAAAATATTGAAACTTTGTAGTTAAGGGAATGAAATGATCAATCACCACAAAGATAACATCCTTTCCTTTAAAGAGTGGAAGTCAATGATGAAGTGCATATATACATATCATTTTTGGTTGGGGATGGAATTAGGTAGAAGAAGACTATGATAAGGAAAAGTTTCCACCTTGTTGTGTTGGGAATTTTCATATTTAACCACAAATTTCTCAACATCAACCTTCAATTTTGGCCAATAAAAGATAGAGGACACATTCTAATAAGTTTTGTGGAATTCCACATGACTAGACAACGGTGAGGCATATTTACACAAAAGATCCTATGTAATAAGGGGATATCATGAAGTAAAATAAATGTTATTTTTAAAGAGTATGACACCATTCATGATATTCCAAGATTAATATTTCTTTCTATAAATAATGTCCCATTGAAGTTGAGTTATAAGGGAATCTTGTATGTAGTCAATCAAGAGGTCATGTACCTAAGCAATTTGTCTAATTGATATGGATTTAAATGTATGTGGATCATCACATTGAAATAAGGCATCATAAAAAATATTATCCTTACCCTTTTTCTAGAGGATCTCAAAGTCATAAGCTTGGAGCTGAGAAATACACTTTTGGTGTTACTCTATTGAAGTACACTTTGTTAATAAGTGCTTAAGGGTAATATGAATGTTTTTAATGAAGAACTTGGAACCTAAAAGGAATTAATTCTATTTAGCCACAACATGAAGTATATATGACATTTCTTTATTGTATGTAGACATGCATTTATCCTTGTCACTCAACTTGTGATTCTCAAAGGAAATGGGAAATGATCCTATAAGAGTATTGCACCAAGACCAACCAAAATAATCACACTCAATAGTGAAAGGGTAAGTGAAATTATGGGTATTAATTATAGGAGTTGAAGCAATGGTTTCTTTAAGGCTCTCAAAATCTTGTTGTGTTGCAGTGGACCAACACAAGGAATCCTTTTTGTGCGGTTAGTGAGAGGGAAAGAAATAATAGATAAATTTAAGACAAATATATTATAGAAACCTACTAAACCTAGAAATAAACAAATATTATTGAGGGTGTGGTGTTCCTTATTAGTTGAAATACGTTATTCAAAGAATAATAGACATTACATAGCTATGGAAAACACATACATAGAGAAAGGATAAGGATATATAACTGTAGAAAGCATATAATTAGAACTGAAATTGAGAATTAATAGCAGTAAGAAAACCTTTATCAATATTCAAAACTTTTGGGTTATTATTTTATTTGCAGTGAAAGTCTAGTCGAGGTGAATCAACACTAACAATCGAGGTCGAGGTGGATCGACAATAGGTCAAGGGTCCAGGAATTCGACTGGGTAAAGTCGAAGTCGAAGATATTGATGGTAAGTCAATCGACCAGAGGTCGAAGTGCAGGCATGAGATGACTGGCTAGAGACTGAATGGAGGCTGATTGGTAGTTGACTGGTAAACCTGACTTGGAGTTGAATGTAATAGAATCCTGAGATTTACAGGATTTGTAGCCGATGATATGCATGGATCTATAACCATTTTTGGGCAACAATATTTAGGGTTTTTCCTGTTGTAAAGCCTATAAAGAGGTGTGTTATAAGATTGTAAAGGCTAATGTTGTATGATGTTGTAAGGTGATCATAGAATGAACATTTTCAAGTTAATTCATGTGTAAGTGTAGGTTGTTGGTCATGCATATGTAAGTCGAATTGGCTACAGGTTGTTCTTACCTATGCAAGAGGGTATGATGTCGATTTTTTCTTAGGTGTGGACCAAGGTTAGACATGTAACCTTTTATTATGAATGAATAAGACAACAAGAGAGAAAAAATCTCAAAGGAATGTTGGTTTTCTCGATTAAGGGTTTCTAGGGTAAAATCTTGGTGTACCATGTGATTTCTTGTGTCATTTTCTTTATTGATTAAATTCTTCTTCTCTTCTATTAAGATTAGTGTGAAAGTGTCCTACATTTCTTAAGATGTGGTATCATATCTTAGGCCTACCTGAAATGTGCTATCAGAGCTTAGTTCTTCCACAACAAGTGAGTTATCAAACCGATGTTATGCTTTGGCGAGTATATCAGATCTTGATTTGTGAATATTGAATATGAGAACTAAACCTTAGGTATAGTAAGATTCGTAAGTCATAAATTGTTTTAAAGATCACGATAAAGAATGGTCAACAATTCCATAATAGAGATATAAATATTTAATGGCCATAATTTTGAGCTTTGGATGCTTAAAATGGAAGATCTTCTTGTAGATCGAGAACAATGGACACAGTCTATCCAAGTACCTAGTCAACAGGCATGTTAACGAAAGAATGGGAGAAACTCGAAAGAAAAGAGGAAGTATGATACAACTTTGTCTTGCATATTTGGTGCTGCTGAATGTCTTAGGTGAATATTTGGCCAAGAAACTTTGGGACAAGTTGGGAATCTTACACCAGTCCAAATCTCTAGTAAAAAAATTGTTTCTCAGAAAGAAAATTCTAGAAAAAATAAGGAAAATATTGAAATAGAAACGAATAAGGAAAATTCCAGAAAAAATAAGGAAACTATTCAATCTGTCATCCAACAGATGAATCGGATTGATTTTCTCAAGATTAATAAGTTGTTGGTGAAGCCAAATTTACAGTATCAAATTACAACCCATGAAGTGAAGAAGATCCAGGAAAATCTACCACTAGTACAAAAGAATATGTTTTCCTTTGAATTGAATGAGAAAATTGAACCTTCAAGATTTTTGGTAGCCTTGATGGACATGTGTACCCAATTCAATGAACAAAGGAAAGTGAGTGCATCTGGGAGCAAATGAATCAACATATGAAGTCCAACTACTTTTAGTTGAGACAATTTTGTATAAATATATAGATTTTAGATATATTCATGGTTGCTTCTATCCTAATGTAAAAGACAATTTTTTGAATATTAATACAAGTGCAGACAACGATTCTAAGATTCATTCCATTTGAGTTATGTGTTTTCTCTGTGTTTCTATATCTTATGAGTTTCCTTTCGTAGTTCTTGAAGAGTGAATGATTGCAATTTAGTAATACGTCTATTGTGATCATAATATATCATAACTTCATTCAGTAACAATTTTTCCTCTGTTGGGTTTTCATATAATCGCTGCCCTCCCCTAGGGTTTGCTCTCTACCGCGCAGCTCCAGGCCACCGCCATGGCCACGCCAGGGGGAGGGAATCCCCCTCCCTCCTCCCCAATCTCTGCCAAAGAGGCTTTTCGTAGGCTGTTAGCGTCGTCCGGGAAGAAACCGGCGGCCAAAGAGGCCCTGAAATTCGTCAAGAAACTTGACACAATACCAGAAATCGCATTGCTAGAGGAGAACTCCATTAAAATCTCCCTGGCTCTTGTTGAAAGAGGTTTGGTTGGCCAATTCATGGGGCTTTGGCCCTCAGCCAAAACCACGGATGACTGGATTCAGCGTAACTGGAGGCCCCATCTGAAGCACAGTGTCACCTGCTACCCGGTGGGGAGAGGATTCTTTGTATTCGAATTTATCTCAAAAGAAGATCGCGATCTCATCTTCTGAAGTGGCCCCTATTTTATGGGCACCCAAGGACTCTATCTGAACCGGTGGTCTCCGGACTTTGATCCAACAGTTGATGTACCCAAAGAGGTACCGGTCTAGGTAAGACTCCCTAATATTCCGATCCATTGCTGGAATATTCAAGCCCTGAAAAAATAGGGAATACCCTAGGACGCTTCATTCACAAAGTAGAGCATAAAGGCCAGTACTCCTGCACGAGGATTTGTGTTGAAGTTGATCTGGAGGCAGGTCTTCCAGAAGCCATCAAAATCTCTTTAGGGTCTTGGTCTCATTTCCAGAAACTCGATTATGAACAAATTCCCTTTAAGTGTCGGCTCTGCCATGAACATGGCCATTTCCAGTGCAATTGCCCAAAAGCCCAGCCGGAAGAAGAAGGCGAGGGATGGAAGAAGGTCAAAATAGGAAAGGCCTCCTCCAAGCCAAATGAAAAAAGAGCATCAAGCAACGCACATAAGTCAGATCCTAAAGCCCCGTCGAAGGAACCCGTCCAATCCCAAGCCATGATTCAGCAGCCAGTCACCGCGGCCCTAGGAGCAAGTTCCTCGGTGGTGAATGCCCCAGAAGACCCTCTAGTTATTATCATTCAGGAATCCACTCCCCCTGATCTCGTTATCCATGTTGAGATGCAAGACACCCAAGGTGCCACCTCGTTGGAGCCAGGGGAATTCCAACCAGAACCGACAAATCCTTTATCTGGAAGCTCTCCTACTCGCGGAGAAGCGGAAGAGGACTCTGACCCAGTAGGAGACACTGATGAAGGATCCACTGATTCCGGGAGATTGCATGCAACTCTAGTCAAGGCCCCAAGGGGACGAAAACCAAATAAAAAGAAAAGGGAAGAAATCTCTTATGCAGATATTTTGCAAGGCTCTTAGGAAAATCTTAAAGGTATGATGAATACAAGATCCAAGCAAGGCCAGGCCTCTAAAGGGGTCGTCCCCTCTAAAATTAAATAATGCGGCACATCTCCTGGAACTGCAGAGGTCTAGGCAGTCCACAGAAAGTCGAAGAAACGTGAGACTTAGTAAGAATCAATAAGCCTGAGATCCTGCTAGTTCAGGAGACAAAAATGGAGAATGACGTTGCCCTCCATGCAGGAAATACATTCTGGAAACAAAGCTCTGGGGAAGCTGTCAACTCCAGGGGGGCCTCAGGAGGTCTAGTCACCTTTTGGGATTCCTCCATATTTGAGCTGCTTGTTGTTCACAATACTATGCACTAGATCTACACCAAACTCACTCACAAAGTTTCGGGCCATCAAGTAAGTTTGTTCAACCTCTATGTTCCTATTTTGTTAGCTGAAAAAAAAGATTGTTTGGACTCAATTGAAGCGTTCCTAAGCATCCACAGGCCTGAAAATATAATCATTGCAGGGGATCTAAATGTCACCCTAAATGCAAATGAGAAAAAAGGGGGCTCCATTGTCCGAGATCCCTCTCGGGAATGGGTTGAAGACACCATCTTAGGATGGGATCTTGTTGACATAAAACCCTCCAACGACAACTTTACTTGGACTAATAAAAGGCTAGGGCCAGGGCACATCGCGACCCGTCTAGACAGGTTTCTGGTCCATTCCACCTTCCTCACCTTGGGGCTACATGGCTCATCCACAATCCTTCCCAATTGTGTCTCTGACCACAAACCTATTCTCCTTGATCTCTCTGTTGACAAAAACCTGGGTCCCATCCCCTTTAGGTTCAGTCCCATGTGGGTCCATCAAGATGGCTTTAGTCACATTGTCTCTAGCTCTTGGAGTAAAAAGGTTACTAGAAACCCCTCCTTTATTTGGGAAGAAAATATTAGACGTCTAAAACATGATCTTAAGAACTGGGCCAAGCTTCATCCCTCCCTGATCTCTTGCAGGAAAGATGCTCAAGCTGCCTTGGAAAACCATCAAGCTCTCATGGAATCTGTTCCCATCACTGAAAGCATTTCTCGGACAGAAAGTAACCACCATAAAGCCTTTTACAAAGCTTGCAGAGTCAAAGAAGAGTATTGGCGTAAAAAATCTAGAAGCCTTTGGTTAGCAAGTGGTGACAAAAACACCTCTTATTTTCACAAACAAGATGAAGCTAGAAAAAATTTCAAAACAGTGAAGGAAATTTTCCACCAAGACAATCTGGTGAAAGATTTTGAAGGCATTAAATAGGATGCCTTTTCCCACTTCCGATACCTTTATATAGCTCCCCTTGCTGAATCCTTAGACCCTTATGCATACCCCCTCTCGCTAATTCCCAAAGTGATTCAAGCCTCTGATAATGACACTCTTGTAGCTCCTATTACTATGAAAGAACTCAAATCTGCTCTGTCCCATATGAATCCGGACAGCGCCCCTGGCCCAGATGGATTCACAGCCAGATTTTATTCTAATTGCTGGGATATAATCAAATACGATCTTCTCCGGATGGTAAGGAATTCTCAAAGACACCACAAGTTGGGTGTTAAGAACCAAACATCAATATAGCATAGAAAAACCCAAGGAAAAGTACTCAACGCCTTGAAAAAGAGATAATTTCAGATAATAAGCACCTTCGAGGGGGCAACCTCCTTTTACCCCACTTAAATGTTCAAGTACAAGATGAT
>CBVK0101649780.1:0-18690 GCA_900067695.1 Picea abies
ATCTTATCGTGAGTTCGCATCTCGCGATTCCTGTGATGGAGGGTCTCGTCACTCCAAGTCACGATACGCGAAACTCCGAGATGGAGCTTTGACATGCTCTGATCTTCTGCCACGCGTCCCTCTTGGATCAATGGTCAAGATTTTATCGGGACTTCACAACTCCACGAGCCTTCGTTGTGCCTAATCAACGGTCCATATTTGGCCTCAATCTAACGGTTGAGATTATTTCGCGATTTCACATATTGCAAATTTGAGAAGTTAGGGAACCCCGTTCCTTTGAATTTCCAGTCAGCGACATGATGATCTTCCGCCATGCGTCCTCTTGATCAACGGTCCACGATTGTCCCCGATGGACGGCCAAGATTCCTTCACAGTTTTGGGGATTTGGATGACTCTTGGACTTATCCACCTTGCAGCTTCACGATATCTAATGGCTATTGAGCCTTCGTAGATACCCCAGATCCTACAGCCCAGATCTTCTCGCGATTTCACCACTTTGCGATTTCGCTGCTTCGCGATTTCGTCCACCTTCACGATTTCGTCCACCTTGCGATTTCGTCACTTCGTGATTTCACCACTTCACAATTTCGCCACTTCGGTGGTGAAGTGTTTTGACACTTCAACTCCCGGTATCCGAAGTTCTAAAATGGAGTTTACTCTTCCATTATCACTGCGTTGTTGATCATGATGATCTTTGCCATCAATGACAAGCTTATTCCCAACTGTAAACCTTCCAACAAGCTTGCTGGACAATAAAGGTGCACATAAATCTATCTATCGAGCACAACATTTTGCAGCGGCCAGATCTGATTCCAGATCAACAAAATTACAAATCGTGGGTTTGCTCTAGGCATACAAAAAGCAGTAGCAAACTGCAAATCAGACAGTACGAAACCACCCTATACGTGATTATCTACTCACCTTAATATGCAAACCACTCTCTTCATCAATCAACAATTTAGCATTCTGCCAGTGAACACAACAATTTAGCGTTCATCAATCAACAATTTGCATGTGTAGCATGCAGTGGTTTGGCATGAAGATTTTGAGAGTTTTTTATTTGGTTCTATAGATCTGAAGCGATCGCTAACTATATGGTGAGTTTGGTCTAGTTTCATTCCAACCATCGTTTCAAATAGATTTTTGTAAAATAGAGTGGTGTGGTAGTACGATTCATATCTGTAATGTTGCACAGTGACAATGTTCATATATGTAACCCTACACAGTGACAGTGCACACGTCAAGTTCTCAATTTTTTCGAATGGCATATTTTCTAGCTCGCTCACAATTTTCTATAATAACGACTCCCCTAAATACTTGGGTAGAACGGCCTAAAGTAGTAAGATCATCTCCCTTGAAAATCAACTGCTCCTCATGTCCATTATGAGTGGGAGCGAACACCATGAGCACCAGAAAAAGGTTGCATAGGTCTTCAAAGGTTGGGATCAATTGTTAAGGGCACGAAGGACAAGCAAAAAGAAACTCAGTTCTCACAACGCGTGCGCAGGGGTGTGTTAAGGGGCCGTCTAGAAAATGAAACTGATATGCATCATCAGACAATAGATCCACATCATTCATGAGTCTAGCAAATTGCCATGACTTGCAAATGCTCAGTGAATAACAAACTCATAAAATCAACGCATGGATCTCTTCAATTCCTCTGTTCAATTTCTTATTTGAGAGCCTATAGCATTCTTGAGCCTATTAGGTGCAAAAGGGTCTGGGAATTTTGGCGGCCCACATGTGTGCATATCCAAAAATCTAGATGCTACCTTCATATTCAAAACCACCCATCACTGCGTAGATATGTCAGATCTCAAAGCATACAAAGAACTAATGCCATGAGTCCAAGCCCAACTCAAATTGACCCCACACAGGGCTGGAATTTCAAATTTATTTTACCTGTCAATTGAAATTTTGATGACGGTCATTTGTTTTTCATGCCCGTCATTTTACATTTTACCCCAAATTCATGTGTGTCAAATTGTCTTGTGTTGTTATATGTAAATTTGAGTAGGTCAATGAATGGATATTCAATTAACTATTAACACTTTATGTGAAGTAGGAGTATGGACTAATTCAATTTCAAGGATTGAGAGTCTAAAACTAATAAAATTTTGTTTATTGTTATATTTAATACTTCAACAAACCTTTGCCCAACCCCTCTTCAGTGTGAGGCCTACGTAGGTGACACACTATAGTAAACTAAGCACCTAGAATTTATGACTAGCACACTATGAAGTGGAATGTCAAACTGACAAGTTAGGATTTTTTATACCAGTAAATTTTGACGTGTGGATTTTGTATCCACGTGTCAAATACATCTAAAAACCAAAAAAAAATGTCCTGTGGGACGTCAAATTCCAGGCCTGACCCCACACATTTGTTGGAAGAGAAATCACAGGTATTAAATCACATGGATCAACGAGAAAATCACATGGAACGATGAGACACTGATCTCTTGTACCAACATTAGATCTTAATTATTGAAGCGTGATCATAGTAGAAACCCTCCATACTCCATGGGTTTATCAAAGGTTTGATATTCATTTGCTTTCTTCTTTTTAGCAAAATTGGACATGGTATTTTACTTTCAAGATTCCTACCACTATCACCAGTCAGGAAATCCATGGGCAATTGTGAATGAGATGCGGCTCAATCTAGTGACTTGATACCTGCATTTTTGGCTTAGCACCATTCCAATAAGGGCTGGAATTTCAAATTTATCTTACCTGTCAAGTGAAATTTTGATGACGGTCATTTTCTTTTCATGCTCATCATTTTATGTTTTACCCCAAATTCATGAGTGTCGAATTGTCTTGTGTTGTTATATGTAAATTTGAGTAGGCCAGTGAATGGATATTCAATTAACTATTAACACTTTATGTGAAGTAAGAGTATGGACTAATTAAATTTCAAGGATTGGGAGTCTGAAACTAATTAATTTTTTTTTAATGTTATATTTAATCCTCCAACAAACCTTTTCACAACCCCTCTTCAATGTGAGGTCTAGGGAGGTGACACACTATAGTAAACTAAGCACCTAGAATTTATGACGTGTACACTATGAAGTGGAACGTCAAACTGACAGGTTAGGATTTTTTATACCAGTAAATTTTGATGTGTAGATTTTGTATCCATGTGTGAAATACATCTAAAAACCAAAAAAACATCCTGTGGGACGTCAAATTCCAATATTGATTCCAATATTGGTTGCCATGAATACTATCCGGAGGTTGAGGGCGCAATCTACAAAAAGCATGATTTAAATGTTGTAGGTATTGATTGAAGATGGGCTAAGTACGTTGTTGAGTTGTGTGTAAAGTGTTAATGTTTTATGTTGATAATATAGTTCTTTGCATTTCATAAAGATAAGAGCATAATAAGCACAAGATCGCTGAGAAATACACATCCACAATAGACACAACATTTATCCTGGGAAACCCTCTATGGGAAGAAAACCCATGATTAATCCACAATGGGGATTTGATCCAATAACAAAATAATAAGAATGCCCTTCGCAGTTACATTATTTCAACATAAAGTAGAGGCGCACACTTGTGGAAAGGTATCGTCTTTTGTTTTTTAAACATTCATCGATATGCAATTCAAAACTGTGCATTCCTACAAGCAAACAAATTAGGGCATGGCATTTCTAATTGGGCATTATTGTTAGGAGACTAAGCATTATAATAGTGTCATTTGAAATGCTATTGTAATGGTGAATGTGAATGAGTGGTTTGAGTTCATTAAGGACTATGTGGTTGGGCCATATCATTTGAAGAGCTTGTCATATTTAATTGAAGTATGGAAGCATCCTTTTTAAGAAACGAAGAACACATATGTTTTTTTTAAAGGCATAAAAAATTTTGTGCCCTTTATATAAAGGAGGATACATAAGAAATGGTTTGTATTTTGAAGATTGATATTTTTTTTAAAGAGGGGATGCTTATCATTTTTTATGAGTACTACTGTGAGAATTTTTTGAAAGTTTGATAAGATTGTAATAGTATTTATTTTTGTAAAAGGAGGTTGGTGATATTTTTAAGGAGGAAAACCTTTGGTTTTAGATCCAACCATTATAATTGTAAGAAGAATATCATAATAAGATCAAAATTTTATTTTTCTCCTTGTCTTAGACCACCTCGAAATGGAATAAGGGGGTTTAAGGAACTCAGTGTGCTTATGTCTGACTGTATAGTTTTTGGATGCTTGATGGTGTTTTCGTTTTATGTTCATATTTAATTTGGTGAGAAAATCAAGCACACAATGTTCATGTGTTCATGAAGAATAATAGTGATTGCAACAAGGAATTAAAAGCATGAGAGAGCAAATTGGTTTTTGTTCATCTAGTTTTTTGAAGCACTACGTTGAATTGTAAAAAATTGAAGAAGGATAAATCTTTTGAATTTGAACAGTGAATTGCATAAAGGGAAAAACACTTTCAAAGTCAAGTGTGAAAAGTATCATCACGAGCTGCCTGAAATTTGAATAAGGAGGTCAAGTGGGTCAATCAAAGTCAAATCATTGTAATCACTCTTTAGGGTACATGATCAGTAGTACCCAACACCCTAAGTGCAACATCAAATTAGGAGAACCAGAGCAAGTGAGCAAGTACAAGAGAGCGACTACAAGTGAGAATGAAAAGCGAGTGAGAGAATAATAAGAAATGGGAAAATGAGGAAAGCGTTTACAAAACGCCTCTCAAGAAATCAAGGAATTGCAAGAGGATAACCATGTATTGCAAACTCGAGTTAAAATTTTTGAGTGGACATTAAGTCAAAAGAAAAACATAATTGATCACATGGTTGATACAATACATTCAACAAATGATCTTCGAGATGAAATATAAATGAATGATCAATCGATTGATGCACTTCAGACAAAACTAAGAGAGAAACATAATAAAATTGATGACATGATTGATGTAACATTTGCAACAAATAAAAAAATTGATGCAAGTTGTGACATGGAAGATCTAATAGAAAAGGTTGATGCAACACGTGTTACACAAGAGTTCATCCAAATTATTGATGCATCATGTGATACAAAAGAGTTCATACAATAGGTTGATGCAACTTGTGACACACAAGACATAATGTAGATGGTTGATGTTAATTTTGATACAAAAGACTTGATAGCTAATGCACAAGACATAGAAGAATTGGAATCTTCCATGCAATTGATGGAGGAAATATTTATCAAAGATGAATTAGAAGCACAGATTGATAGCATCAATAACAACAAATGTGAAGAATTAAAAGAACAACAAAATGATCTTTCCAAGATGGTTGTCATACCTTGGGAAGAATTATCATTCAACAAAAATAGGCATGACTTAGGATATGACAAAGACAACAACTTTCATATCCCAAATTACTCCAAACGAGTTCAGTTTGTGAGTGCAAGATTTAGTGAAGAAGTGAAATATCTCGATAATAAGTGTCAATATTATCATAGAGTTGGTCACTTTGAGACACAATGTTTTGATCTCCATCCTTGTCTTCATTGTGGGAAGACAAAACATCTCTCAAAAAAGTGTCAAAAGAAGAAGAAGGTTAAGAAAACAATTCATTATGGATGGATAAATTCATGGAGGTGGAATCAACAAGTAAATAAGTTGCATAAGTCTTGTCGTCTAGCCAAGACAGAGGTAAAGCCACAACTGCATGGAGAAATGACAACAGTAAAAGATTTCCAACAACTATTCCATATGATTTTGGTGATGATCAAGATCCCATTCTATATCTTCTCTGAAATTAAAACATGAAACAAAGATTGTACTCTCCATGCCTCAAGGGGGGGAGCACATTGATAAAAATATACTCTCCCACACCTTTAGTGGGGGATTGAAGATGGTTAGTGGTAAACCAAAAACGACCACATTGTTTAAGTGAATATGGTTAGTAGTAATCCAAAAACCACCACATTGTTTGAGTGAAGATGATTAGTAGTAATCCAAAACCACCACATGGATCAAGTATCAATGGTTAGTGGTAATACAAAACCACCACATTGTTCAAGCATTAATGGAACATGGTTAGTGGTCAACCAATAAAACCACCACATGAAGAATCCAAAGCGTAAGCTTGGATCCCTTCAACTATGAAAAAAAAAAAGAAACCAAAGCTTAAGCTTGGATCATGTCAACCAACTTAAAAAATGTCTCACCTTACCTAACAAGGGGGAATATCATATGTCAAATGATGATAGTCAAGCTTCAAGATTCGAAGTCCTATCACAATCAATCAACAATTGGGAATTCCAACATAGAAACTGGTCCCCTCAAATCAAAAGAATGGGAATGTTTAGACATGGTAGATGTTCACTTCCAAATGAAGTATTCAACATCCAGATATTGGCAGTTTTTAAGGCATATGTTCATCAAATCTCAGTTCAATAGTTTCAAATTGAAGATGATACCAATTATTGTATTGTTATTGGTATAATTATTCAGACTTGTGATTGAGGGGAGGAATGTTAGAATGTGAGTCCCTAGACAATCACAAAGTTCGAGACCACATTGATATGAGTTGTAAACCTCATCTATTCATGAGGTGTTATCATGATCCATTGACGAGTTGTCAATGAGATCTAGATATAGATCTGGTCAATTTATGTACTATAAATTCATATCATCAGATCAATACCAAGCGCATCAGAATGGCTTAAATCCTTTTCCACCATTTCTTGTCTTGTCTTGTTTGTGCTCAATTCTTAACACCTAGAAGGGGCTCTAACCAATTGTACAAACACTAATATTTGATAACTGAAAATAACCCATGTAAAGGAAACAAGAAATTCATAAAAGAATCATATTATATTGAATATGATATAAACGTATTATAAGAAGGGAGGGGTTACATGTATAAATATATTTTAAATGGTGTCTCCCATGAGGGTTTACTTCAATGAACCTATAACATAGCACATGCATTCATGGGATAGTAAAGAATATCCCTAATTTCACTAAATGTTAAAGAATACTTGCCAACATTGTTTCATTGAACCCCCTCCCAAGACATTGTAATAAACACAAATATATATAAATAAATAATAATTAATAATTTAAGAAGAGGCACCTTAAATGAAGAGACATGCCTCTCAGTGAAAGGGAACCCTTGCTTGGGTATATATATGGACCTCATTTGTAATCATACTATCATTCTCATACATTTATTCAATATATATTATTTTATCCTAAATGGATTTTCATTCTCATACATTTATTCAATATATATTATTTTATCCTAAATGGATTTTTTGATATTTCAAACATTTTGTGTATTCCTTGTATGAACTGGGTTGGTTCATCACATTTGGTATTAGAGCTTGTTTTTTGATCCTGGTCATTGGCCACACTTCATTCAGAGTTTCTCTAGTTTATTTCTGGTCATTGACCACATCAGGCCCTTGAACCTTTATAGCCCAAAAATTCCATTAAAGGAAAGAAAAAAAAAATTAGTCCCCTGCAAATTTGAAGAACACCAAATTGAGAAGAATAAATTTTTGTTGTTAAAAAAAATTACAAGGACGAATTGTAGTTTGTACTCAAAAATAAAATACAATTCAAATACTACTAGATAGATAAGAGGCATGACCACCTAGGTGGAATTA
Source organism: Picea abies (assembly GCA_900067695.1). NCBI lineage: Eukaryota > Viridiplantae > Streptophyta > Pinopsida > Pinales > Pinaceae > Picea > Picea abies. The sequence continues at coordinate 7,618 of CBVK0101649780.1, forward strand.
TAGTTAGTATGCAGTGATATAAAAGTGGAAGTTTATGAGGCCATAATAGAGGTAGTATGTGCACTTTATGATAGCCACAAATATTACCATTCCCACTGCCTTCTTTTAACCACATTGTCGGTCTTTAAAATAGTTGCCGTTGCATTGGTCTCAAAGAAATCCCTACAGCTAATTGTAAGTTGTCGCATGACGGTGTAATAGTTGTCAAACTACCCAGTCTATGAAATTGCCACAACAATCATTAATCACAAAAACAACTTTGACGTACCCTAACCAGTGAATTATCAATCACTGAGAAGAATTGTGGTAAGACTTTATAGTAGATGCCTCGTTGTATTGGATGGATAGCCCAACTTTTTGAATGTTTAGAGTCACTGAGAAGAATTGTGGTAAGACTTTATAGTAGTCCCTATATATTGGCTTCCACGTCTAGGTTGCACATTGTCATTATCCAATGAGAAGAGTTGTGTAGAACGCTGAAATAAAAAATTGCATGGAAAGAGGTGTTATATTACCGACCAACTAAGGTTATGAAGGCCCCCTTTTTCTAGTTGCCCAAAATTAGGGTGTGGGAGTCATCCACCATTGAAATCGTCATTGTCAAGAGCCATCAGAGTCACCATTAAAACAAAAGCCATCATATCCTGAATTAACAAGTTAAATTTACTCCAATCAATTATGTTATCCAATCTAGTTCCAAACGGGTATGAAAAATTATTTCCAAGTGAAGCAACTATGCACTTCAAATAAAAATCAAAATATTAACAAAGGAGCCATATATTTTCAGAGTGGATCACCACAGAACCACTGCAAATATTTGATTTCCAAAACTGTGAACTATTACTCAAACACCATTATTTGAAATGCAAGTCAAACGACAATTGGTTGGATAAATCATAACAAATTAAAAATACAATCAACCAATTACAAGGGAATTCTATTAAGAAAGGGATCTTAAAAGGGTATTCTATTATGAAAGGAGTATAGAGGGATATAATTAATCGAGGTATAATTAATTAGGAACTTTATACAAGAGAAAAAAATTATCAAAAGATATAAAAGGGTATATGTAAAAGGAATTATATCAGAAAGTGAAAGTATTGAAGAAATGTATAAGTAAAAGAAATTATATCATAAAGAGAAGGAGAAAGTATTGAATAAATTTGTATTAATAAAATCATGTTATAAGTTAAAAATAAATAAACACTATTTAATAGAAGAGGAGCCCTTTCTCGCGTAGAAGCGATCCTAATTCAAACACACTGCGTTTGATTTACAAAATCGAACCATGGGACTCTCTACAGGGCTATCACCTTCTTTGACAAGATCTTCCAACCTTTTCATTCACAATTCTGCCTACCTTTGTGATTTCTTATTAAACCCAAGATCATATAGTCCTGCTGACTTAAGCTTCTTCGTATTTACAATGTTGGAATTTCATTGAACCCCAAAAAGTCTAATTTTGGCATGGAAGAAGGGAAGTTGCTTGATCACATTATTTAAAAGGAAGCATTGGAGCATTATAGTTTGACTATAAACTAATAAATCTCTTTATCAAAGTATTTTTTAAAAGTTTTAAAAAGTTATTAAAATTTTAAATTGAAGTATTACAAGTTTTAAAGATATAGTAAAGAAGTATTACTATTAAAAGGAAAAGGCTTTTATTAAGAAACGATACTAACTAATTATTTAATAAAAAGTTGGAATTATGGATTCACATATAATTATACTTTTTTTTTAAAGAAAAATGTTATTTTCATGTAAAGGAGTTTATATGTTCATAATCATTCAAGAATCAAAATGTTATTTGTTCAAATTGTTACAGAGCTTTTATTTTAAAAATGGCATACAAATAAAACTAATGGGAATAGATATTATGAAGAAACACGAACGATTAGATATAATTATGGAAACATGTGGGCGAAGTAAAATTCTCGAAAATAAAGACAATTACTTAACACAAGAAGTGACAAGTGACAAGAAAGGACATGAAGCTCAAGAATCAAAGAAAACAAAATTCAACTTGGAATTCGACCACCAAACTTTGCACCTACAGGACGCCACAATCCATTATACCAAAAATTTGCAATTGAAAGATCAAGAAGACTCACATATTTAAAAATTAGAAGACAAAATAGCCAAACTTCAACAAAACAAGAAAATATCACAACATAAATATAAAAATCTTGAGGATATGTTTTACAAAGAATTAACAGAAAATGACCAGGAAATATGTCGCCTAAAAGACCACAATCAAAAGTTACTTGCATAAATCAAGAAAACAAAGGTTACGAAGCAACAGAGTAAAAGATTACAACAAGAGAAGGAAGATCTCGAGAATGAATTAAAAAAAAATAAAAAATAAAACAATTAAAAAAAGATGAATAAAATTCACGCTTAAAAGACCTTAATCAAAGGTTACTAGAACAAATTAGAAAGTCAAAAGAGGAGAAACTTGAGAGTTGATATGTCAAAAGAAAAATCAACAAATCAAAAAATGAAGAACTTGCAAGCTTAAAGAATCATAATCAAAACCTACTTACGCAAATCAAAAAGCTTGAGAATGATAAGAAGTCACTGGAAAATAAGTTAGAACAACTTATCAAAAGAGAAGCATCAAAGTCTTCAGATGTAAAAATTCAAGTTGTGGAGAAAGGAACAAATACAGAACCAATCCACGTCACACCTCAAGAAGATGTATACACAATTGAAGTAAGAACATTTTTAGATGTTGGAATACAAATAATGGAAATTCCAAGTGTACTTACTAATATAAATTCACTGATCAACACAACAACACCAATGCATGAAGAAGATACAATACTGAAAGTAATTCTAGAGAATGTTGCAAGCACGATAAGGGAAATTCATGCTACAAAGACACTTTATCGACATCCTAATCACGAAAACAGGGTCATTAATAGGTTGGTTTATCAGCATCACTCAAAACGAAAACACTTGACTTATTATCCAAATAATATTTATGCTGGTACAATTGAATCTCATAATAACCAATTATCTTGGAAATTCTATAAGTGCAATATTCCACAGAGGAATGAACTGGTATGGTCATATCCTTTTACAGTTCATCAATTATGCTCAACACTTAGAAGTTCATACAATCTCATATCATCAACCATAACAACATCAAGAACCAAGAACCAAGCGAAGGCAGTACAAGCTAGAGCAAAGACGTAAGACCTTTCCATAAATATGCTTTGACGACAAAGTATTTCAAAAAGGAAAGACAATGTAATAAACACAAATATATAAAAATAAATAATAATTAAATAACAATAATTAATCATTTATGAAGAGACACCTTATATGAAGAGACATGCTTCTTAGTGAAAGAGCACCCCTGCTTGGGTATATATATGGTCCTCATTTGTAATCATATTATCATTCTCATACATTTATTCAATATATATTATTTTATCCTAAATGGATTTCTTTATATTCCAAATATTTTGGGTATTCCTTCTATGAACCAAGTTTGTTCATTAGACACCTTTCTAATTAAAATATCCCATATTTTCAATATGTATCATATGAATCTATTTTTGTGACATTTTTAATTCCCCATTTTATTTATACTTCTAATTAAAATATCCCATATTGAAAATATGTATCATATGAATCCATTTTTGTGACATTTTTAATTCCCCATTTTATTTATAGACTTAGTACAGTGACATGACACCATTGTTATAATACTCGATGAGGATTATGGAAACTAATGGACTACACTTTTTTTCTTCCTTGTTTTAATTTAACCTTATTTAAACCTCTCTAATACCTAATTCTAAACGCCCCAATATCTATATGTTTTAATATATTAAAAATATCTATTTACCCTTATATACTAGGTAATATATTGTTTTATCTTTTTAGAAATGTAATCTTCACAATATGAACTTGTGTGGTATAATATTACCTAATTAGTGAACCCCATGGTACTTTTATAACTCAAGGGGTTAGCTCCACTGTTAGACTATGAGTCTCTAGACAATCACAAAGTTCGAGACCACCTAATTATGAGTTGTAATCTTTATCTATTAATGAGGTGTTGTCATGATCCGTTGATGAGTTTTCAATGAGATCTAGATCTAGATCTAGAAGTGGTCCAATCTATGTACTATGAGATCTAGATCTAGATCTAGAAGTGGTCCAATCTATGTACTATAAATCCATATCATGAAATCAATACAAAGTGTAACAGAATGACATCAAGTATTTTCCGTTAGTTCTTGTCTTGTCTTGCTTGTGTTGTATTTGTTAACATGGTATAAGAGCTCATTGAGTTTTAAGGGGCTTGGTAATTCCATGGTAGTTTTCCATCGAAGGTAAGGTGTGAGTAGAGATCTCTCATTTGTTCATCATGAAAAAATTTGTCTAAAACAAAAAAGACTCCTCAAGCGAAAAGAGTCATTGTTTTCTTGTATATTTTGGAAAATTGTTTTTTCCAGATCTCCGAGTAAAGGAGATAATTGAAGAATAGAGTTTTTAAGATTTCTGTCAAAGTTGTAGTTCTCTTTCACGTAAAGAAGAAATAAAAAATAGTAAATCCACGAAATTAAGTCTATGGCCATGATCTTAAGTGATGTTAACCCTAATGGTGATCTGATCTTTGATAAGGTAAGGATTTGATCTGAACTTTTGATAGACAACTCAGTCATGTGTAGATAGGTTTTTTGTTTAAGCATATAGGGGCTTCCACAGTGCAAGATATTAGATATTATTTTTGCAAGATATTAGATATTATTTTTGGGATTAACTGCATAGTGTAAGTCATTAATCTATGACTCATATCCATGAGTATTAGTCGCAACTGACGAATAATTTTCATGATTTGAATAGTCCACTTAGCACTCATTGCATCGGGTGAAGAAGTGGATTGAAACCAACAAAATGAATCGCATAGTATCAATCATCACTTCCGGGGCTTACACCCGATAACAGGACTTCCCAAGTGGTCACCCATCCCAAGACGCCTCTGGCTCAAACGCGCTTAACTGTGGAGTTTTCCCACAATCAAGCCCACTTAGCTTGCTACCCCATTTGCAAAACCTTAACAAATATTATGCCATATAAACTACCTAGATAAAGCTCCCTTCACTCTTACTATTTAACCAAAGCTATAACTGCCAGCACATTGTTCCCACACACACATATGCCCAAATCCAATCTAGAATGACGACTTGAACCAGAAGAATAAATCTTTTCATTGTTTCCAATCACTGTGATCTGCCAATCGCTTGCCCTCTCAACAATTTCTAACCATTGAAATTATTCGTAGTAGACGACCAGGATCAACCCGACATAATTTATATGCAGTGTGTGGATAGTGTATTTTGGGCGTAAGTGTTTTTTCTGGTTAATTTGCAAAAAATCTAGCGATCAAGCACGACGGTCCAACTCCTCCAAGAAGTGCAATAAATAGCTCCCTGGGTTCAAACACAAGTGCTTCTTGTTGCCTCAACGATCCTTTCACTCTGCAAGTATCCCAACGTTTTTGTGTGTGCAACAAACAACAAAGAATCACCAAAACTAAGGCGAACAGATTTTTGACAACAGAAAATCCGTAGCACTAGCGAAGAAGAAAGTGCAGAAGCCAGTACGATCTCATTGTACAAGATTGGATTTGGATTTGTATGTACAAAATCCATCTGCTCGAGGGTTTCTCCCATATAAAGATCAGATCACAACCATGGAGTTTTTATAGTGTTAAATCTGCTTTGATAAGCTTCAAATCGATCTGCATTTAAAGTAGCAATAGATTTTACTCTCACAAATCTGCATATCATATCTGTGTCACGACTTCTAGCTCATGGATTTGTATACAACGACCCAAGCAAGCTCAAATTCAGGGCCTCTAAAAGTACACGTGAGCATGCATTTCGTTCTCAACAGTGAGCATGTAATTCGTTCTCAACAATCGACGGATCTAAATGGGAGTGTAGTTCAAACATACAACCCCACGAAGCCTGAGCACAAGGTGCAAGATCACCTGGAATCAACCCAAAACCACAAATGCTTTGATTGTTTTATTTTGAAATCGACACCTGGGTAGAAGGCCCACACCCAGCTAGAAGAGACTTAAGAGACTTCAAGCACAACTGCAATGCACCAAACATCATCCACTTGTCAAGTGAAAAAGTAGGTATTCATTTAAAAAAACAAACCTTTATCCACATCCTTCAAATGGAAACAACTGTTTTTAGTCAACAAGTGCTACTGTAGTGGCGATGTCCCTCTCAAAAAGTTTTGTGAAAAATGATTTGGATTAATTTGTGAATATATTCATTAATACAAATCTAAATACAAAAAATATAGAATATATTCATTAATGCTAATCCAAAAATACAGAACAAATATAATCAAGCATTTGTAATTGTGAAAATTGATTTGGATTGATTTGTGAATATATTTATTAATGCAAATCCAAATACAGAAAATATAGAATATATTTATTAATGTTAATCCAAAAATACAGAACAAATATAATCAAGCATTTGTCCAAAAATAGAGAACAAATATAATCAAACATTTGTAATTGGCATTTGTAATCATTAATGCAAATCCAAATACAAAAAATAAAATATAATCATTTATAATTGTGGAATATATTCATTAATGAAAATCCAAATACAAAAAAGGGCAATAAAAGCATTTCCCAATTTGTCCAAATTTAAACACGAAGATTCATATTACTTTCTTCAAAAACTAGGTGTGTAAATCAGATTTAAACATGAGAATTCATATTACTTTGTTCCAAAACTAAGATCAACAAACTAAACATCTACTTTGCTAGAGATAAAACTCTGCCATAGGCATATGTAAGTCTAGCCTTGCAAGTTTTGCTTGCTTACTAAAAAGCGTTTCCCAACACATTTGCCAAAATTTAAACATGAGGATTCATATTACTTTCTTCAAAAACTCGATGTGTAAGATTTAAACACAAGGATTCGTATTACTTTGTTCCAAAAGTAAGATCAATATACTAAACATCTACTTTTCCATAGATGAAACTCCAACATAGGCATAAGTAAGTCTAGCACTACAAGTTTTGCTTGCTTACTAAAAGGGAACAAGCACTAAAAAAGTTTACTCTCCAAGAGTTTGATGATGTCGAGCCTAGTCCATCCATTAGCGATCCATCCACATGAGAGAGGTAAATATTGAGGTAAATATTTATATCGCGAGAAATGTTTTTTCCAAATGCATTTTTCTAGATATGATATTAGTCAAATTCTAATTACTAATTACCATGATTGGTAATAAAATATTCATATTGACATGTGACCTCATAATTGCAATTTGTGAAAGTCATAAGAAAATTGATTCTTCATAAACAACAAATTTCCTTGAGCTAAATAGTCTTACACGAATCCCAGAGTATTTTTCCTAATTTTTTAATTTGTATACAGATGATCGGATCATGACTTCAATGGTTTCCAAAAGATTATAAAGTGATGAATGATGTTATACATCTTTCCAAATATGTCATAACTAAGTGATGGACATACTGCATAATGTTTTTCAGTTTTACAACCCTAAATTTGTCTTCAATGGTGGATATATTGAAGGCAGCCAGTGGCAAAGTGGCGAAGAGCTGACTCAAGAAAAAGAGGCAGTCAGTAGTGGGAGGAAGTTATGTAAGTGCCTACGCTAAGGAATCACCTCACTATAGCTCAAAACGTCGTCCATTTCTAGCTTTTTTGGGGGGGTTATATATGATCAGAGGACTCTTGCTTCACATACAGATAAAATCTACACAACAACAACCCATAGAAATTAATATTCTAGTGCTTTGGAGTAAATCCAAGACATTTCTGTGGAAAAAAAACCTGTGGCATATTGCCCACAAGTTCTATCATCCCTTAAATTAAAATAGATGAGGGAAGATTTCTAGTATATATTATATAAATTGTAAATTTAGTAAAAATGAAGTACTCTGATTGTTTGGCTATGATTATGTCACAGGACATAATTAGAGAAATATACTGTCAAACAATTTGAATATACAATGAGTCTAAAACAAAACAAATCTGCTTCATCTTTCATTTTTAGCGTGACAGTGAAAATTAATTAATAAATGTGTAATGTGTAGTCTGAACCCAGTTCCATCCATTCCTGTACATTTTTTACATAAAGATCTCAGAAAATAAAACTATGCAACAAAAGCACCCAAAATAAGAATACCAAAACTTGGTCTAGAAGTTAGCTAACCCTTCAAATTTCAATCTTTTTTGTCGAGGACAAATCGAGGCTTTAGTTTGGTATTGCAAGATTGCTTAAAAGGGCATTGTTGACCAGAGTGCTATCAAGTAACTACCATTTGCTATACAATAGATATATGAACATTGTTTTAGCAATGCTGCAGAAATAAGTGAAGAAAATGTTCCAACATAGTCATCTGGATTCCTTCGTTATGATAGCTAACTGCAATAGCCTAGGATATGGTTCAAAACGGCTCATAGAAAGAATAATAAACCTCCTGAGATGCAGTTGTATTGAGAATACAAAAGGTTAGGTCAAGAAACAATGGTCACGTGAGTGTGGTAGTACTCCATTCTAGGAAACCCAACAAACAAATCCATGAGCACCCAAAATCGTAGCCTGTTGTTGACATCAAAATTTCACATGGCGAGGGAGAAAGGAAACTTACTTCTTGTTATCTGAGCTGCATGCTTGACCTAGTAAAGAGGATATCCAAACACATTATCAAAAGACTAAGAAAACTAGTGTGCATGTTTAGGATGACATAGGGCATGATAGCAACAATGAACTTGAACAGGGCCAAGAAGTTATATGCAAGTGTGTTATATATTTTCTGAAAATCGCCCTTAGAAACGCTAAGAGGCTGCCACTGTTGCATGAGGATTTGTTGTGTCCTTAAACCCTTGAAATATACCCTATGTTGCAAGTGAGATAACAATGAAAGGAATACCAACTGCACGTAATTTTAGATATGACCGAGAAAGACATTTCATGAGGGATGTCATGGCCATTTTTTCCAACAGTGAATTGGAGCGTGTAATGTATGGAGGAATGGAGACGGAGATAGCAACATGTTTAGTTTACAAACGTGGGTAAAACTCTTTACCATGAAATAAGATACCCTTGAGTTTTTGAAACCTCTTAGTTTACTAGTCTTGAATTTGGGTTCCTCTTAGTGGTCAACAGTAATAGAAGTGTTGAATCTGGAGCAACTGAATATTGAAACAGGATCTATCTTTACCATGAAATAAGATACCCTTGAGTTTTTGAAACCTCTTAGTTTACTAGTCTTGAATTTGGGTTCCTCTTAGTGGTCAACAGTAATAGAAGTGTTGAATCTGGAGCAACTGAATATTGAAACAGGATCTATAGTATTTTTTTGTCATAATTGCATTTCAAACATAAAACCCAAGAAGAAAGCAGACACGACAGACATGAGGGTAAGCCATTTATAATGTTGTCTGCTTCTTGACTTCAGTTTGTGTACAAAAAGATCATAAACATCCTCGGAAGACTTGGTAAGGAAAGAACAACTAACAAAATATTGTAATCATTTGATTATTGTTAGTGTGTATGAATGACACAAAATATCACGAGTTGGGAAGATATCCTTAGTTTAGACTTGATTAAGATGATGCTAGTTTGAATGCTTGCACAAATGGATGGAAGATAGTTGGACCTTACCTGGTAAGAAAAGTACGTGTTGAGCATCCTTGGAAGGGATACCACACTCCAAAGGACAAAACCAACAAGGAGGTCAACCATCACGTCAAATAAAATCGAGTGCTTTGTCTAAGTACTCCTTTACGCTTAGGAAGCTCGTACTCTCGTCCCCTTGATAATCCCATCCCAACACATTTGCCTAGATAAATGCAAACATAGCCCCAGGTGGCACCGCCACAAGAATGGAAGCCATTTCCACGATATTCAAATGGAGAGCATGAAAAAATTTGAAATCAGTGATGGATGTTCATGGTTCAATAGTGATGGATTTGTAATGATATAGGCATTCGATATTTTGAGGCTTGGGTCCCACTTTGAGCGAATACATGAAGGTGAGAGATCTCCAAAGATGAGACCAAGCGAGATGGATAATTCGCATGGCACACATATTAACCATGCAAGTGCCAAGCCAAATGTATAATCGCATGGAAACCACACTGAGCCAGATGGATAACCATGCAATTGCTTCAGCCAATGACCATCCAAGTGGCAACAACCATTATAAGGAGGAGAGGGGCATATCAGCTACATGGAAACCGGTTTGATTCTCATCATATTTTAATCCAACTCCATGTTTACTGTTTATTATAAATTGTGCTATAATATGTAAGGCTAATACTGTTCGTTGCTATATGGACATTGCAAGACATGGTGTTATTTCAGGTCTTTTTATCATTTTTATTGTTTTACCATGAACAATCATATTCCATACTTTTGCATTTAGCCTTATTTGTGCAATACCTGTTGTTATTTCATTATTTTTATTATTTTCATTGTTCTGACACAGAACAATCATAATCCACTCTTATACGCACTTGTATGCTTATGCAGTTAGTCTAAGATCTTACTTGTATGCTACATTTGTGAATTCCAGGGAACCCAAGTGTAAAAGTTGGCTTGAAAAACACGAATTCGATGCTCTCATGCACTAAAAGGCATGTATAATAAAGCCAGCTCCGCTAGTATTCCAAGAAAATACTGCGACAATTAACATTCCAAATGGATACTGCTGAAATGAGAGTGCATTTCGAGGCATCATACTCGATCATAAGGGAATTGCTTCGACCCTTGAGTATCTCTCTTACATGCCTATTACAGATCCCCATATGAAGGGCAGGGAGGGCCAAAGACAAAACCGCCTTCGACCTACGGGTCAGGGCTTTTAATGAGCTGAACAACATCAGTATTTTGTATGCAGTAGTTGAAGAAACTTGAATTCAAGGTGTTTCTGGTTTTTATTGGAGTTCAATTTATGGTGGTTATATTAATGTGAAACATCTGTTTGTTTAAAAGAGAGTTGGGTGCATTATATTAAGTTGATTTTTCTCAGGTTTTGATATCTATGCT
>CBVK0101649806.1:0-16182 GCA_900067695.1 Picea abies
CATCTAGCATTGCGAGACTGCGAGAATCTATCCATTCCAACCGATCTTTTTGGACAAATTTCCACACTCGAGTCTATCGACTTCAAAGGCTGTACCCAATTGTTAGAATTGCCACAGGGAATCGCATCTCAAAGGAATTTAAGATACTTGAATCTACTATATACGCATTTAAAGGCATTGCCCTTGAATTTAAAACTACTAGACAAGTTAGAACAACTCAGAATAGGTAGTGGACATTTAACAAAGATACCAGATTCCGTGGCCTCTTTGAAGGGGTTAAAAGAGTTGATTCTGTTCGGATGCGACACTTTAGATGACATCACACCTATTGAAACGTTAAAACTTCTGGAAAGATTAGAAATATATAATTCGGCAGTGCAGACGACATTACCATCTGGAATAGTACGGTTGAAAAATATCAAAATTTTGGTTATAGACTCTTGTCCAATAGTTGAACTCAGTTTCCATGGCCGCGGGTATCTCCCTGATGATGATGTGATGCATGCTTTAAGAGATTTCACTTTGACCCACACATCCATATCCGAAATATGCATTCCTCAATTTGTTTGCCCTAGGCTTGAAATTGTTGATCTTTCATACAACTTTCAGCTGATGCAGGTTCAAGTCTTAGCATCCACCCTTGTAAGATTGAATCTGGAAGGTTGCTCAAGCTTAAAGACATTGATAAATCTTTCAAATCTGCCAAGCCTTAAGTTTCTCAACATAGATGGGTGTGTTATACTGGAGACTCTGAATGTTGAAGGGTTGACATCACTGGAAGAGATTAGCGCGGCGAAGTGCTGGAAGCTGCAGAGCATAGAAGCATCTAGCAAGTTGGAATGGTTAAATTTTCTCTGCGTTTCAAGAGATCTGCATGGAAGACTTTTTTCGAATGCTTTGGTGAGTATCGAATCTTTATTTATACAAAAACCATTTAATTTTTTCGGTGCGATGAAGAAACATGGAAGACTCTGTAGGGGATGATAGATCATAAAGCTAAGCGTATCATAGTTTGAGTTTGAAAGCGATAGATTATATTTATGCTGTTGAATGGTGGAATTGAAATGGGGAAATTTGTGCAGACAGCCCCCTCTCAAACATCAACTGCTGTCTTTAGTGGAAAAGCTCATGATGACATGGTGGGTGTCTAACTTTTAGAAGAATTGATATTAGATTTGAAGACATAATAATTTAAATTTAACACTGAGCAACTGAATGAACTAATTTATTCTACATTTTGTGCAGAATATTGAAAATGTAATGCGATTTATTTTGAGTAGTTTTGAGGATCTTTCAGTTCTGGATGTCCCTGCATCAACCTCAAATAAATCACCAGTGTGAGGATGTCCCTGCATCAACCTCAAATAAATCACCAGTGTGGCTAAGCAATGTCCATTCACACGGCGCAATATTGATGTTCTTCATCACTTACAGATTCAGCCGCAATGGCTTCTGTGTAAGTTTTGAACCAAGTAACAACCATGCAGCATGTGAGGAGTATAACACCGTCTGTGGAGATGGATCAGGCGGAAGTAGGCTACACATTTATATGTGGACAGAAGACTCAAAATTATTTAAAGATGAAAATTTCTACAATGAGGCTGCTGTTTATCACGATAACCTCTATAGCGTTGGCAATAAAAAGCCCGCTATTTGTCACGATAACATCTATTACAAATCAGACGGAGAAAGGGGATGGATAGTAACGTTTGCCACTAAAACCCAGGCTTTCGACGTCTGCAAACAAATCATGCTTCAAATCTCTTAAGCATGTTCTCTATCAGATTGTTGATATTCTCCATTTCATTTTTTTTTACGACTAAGAATATGCCAGCATCTTCAATGCATAGCCATCAGATTAGGATTTAAGGTTAAATAAGGTTAAAAGATCATTAATTATGTCCATTGTCAATAAGTGTACTCCTTTCGGCTTAATTAAAGGTCTAATAAATTTAATTATCATCACTACCATAACCACTAAATCATTGTTGGTAAACGCCCAAGACTTATTGCTAGTTTGATAAAACCACCTAAGAATATGAACTTGGAATAAATTTGTAATTTTAATTAAATTTGTTATGGTTAAATGTTAAAAGTAAATATAGGCTGCCATTTGTTTGAATCATCCAACAGTCTGGCTACAGAGATTGTTCTCATGATTCCATCACTTTATATTTTGAAATTGCTAATTGCTAGCCATATCAACCTGTCTAGTTAAAGCATGAATATTTTGTATGAACGGATTTTGTATTGTCATGTGGGAAAATTTGAGATGCATGGATTTTGTATTGTCATGTGGGAAAATTTGAGATGCATTTCCAGATTGGTAGTGAAAAATAGGTATTTCCACATCCGAGGCATGTAATATACTGTACATGTAGAGGGGTCTACCAAGTATACAAAGCCATCAGTAAGCCTATCAAGGGCAGGAAGCCTATCAAGGGCACTATCTGATTTTGCAGAAGAGGAATATCACATGGATTTACCAGCGCGTCAACTATAAGTTGAGAGGTTTATTTTCCTCGAATTTCAGGTTGATGTTCATTCAACACTACGCAGTCATCTTGGAAATCCTTGCATCCAGTTGCTGGTGAGCACTGTTTTTTTATCTGGGAAACCTTTGGGCTCGAAGATAGTAGACATTTTGAATGATTTACAGTGGGATGACATGAATCTATACATAGTGTAGGATTTTTTTATGTGTCTGTCAAAACCAATATTATGATCCTCATTTTCTGGAACATGTTCAAATTAAGATATATTTTGTACTACAAATAGATTAAAATATATAAAAGATTTACAGAACCTCCCTAAATATATATCTTTGTGATAAGAAATTTTAATACTTTTAAAAGAAAAACCTTAATATTTTAACAGGTTTATAAATAAAAACTCCCAAAAAACCTCTAAAATTTCTCAATTAAAGCTAATACATCTCTTCGTGTGTGACATCAGAGAAATAAACCACATACACATGATGGAATTGTTACTTTATAATGCTAAAACCTTTGTAGCATTCCAAGCACAATAATCACTCACACTTCCCCTTCGTTACCTGGACGGTCCTCCACGGATTAAGCATACGCGGCATTATTTCGTAAAGAAGGGGAAGCAAATGTGTAACGTTACCTAGATGACCTTTTTCGTAAAGAAGGGGAAGCAAATGTGTAACGTTACCTAGATGACCTTTCCCAGATCCCTCTACGGATTGCGCCAACGCGCCATTATTTGGTAAAGAAGGGGAAGCAAATGCGGTCACGCTTCTCACCAACAATTGGTAAAGAAACTCGATAAAAAAACTTAATTTAGCACAGCCGGGCAAATCACTGCTGGTGAATATGAAGAATATGAAAAACCTAATTTAAAACGACTGAAGAATATGAAACGACTAAAGAATATGAAAAGAATATGAAAAGTTATAGTGGAGTAAATTTTTGAACGTGGCAACTTTTAAAAATGCTAGAAAGTTATGAATATGAGATATCTGTTCATTGATTTGAAAGGATTACTAAGAATATGCTAGCATATTCAATTGATAATTATAAGATTGAAATTTATGGTTAAAAAATCATTAAATGTGTCCATTATCAATAGGTATACTCTTTCCTTAATTATTATTTTTAAGTAATAACTATTATTATATGTATTTTTTTTAAATGAATTGAGTGATAAAGTTTTTGATTCTATTAAAAATAAGGTTTTGGATTTTAATTTCAAGAACATTCAAATAATTTTTTTTATTATTATTTTGAAAAACTTTACTCCATCAAAACCTGAATTCCTCTCAACTCATGTTTAAGAAGCTTTGATTCATCATAAATTATGGTCGTTTCGTAAGCTTTCACACAAGGCTACTTGGCCATCATTTCACATCTACACTGCGCAGGAAACTGTGCGCAACATAGTTGTAAATATTGAGTGACACAAATCTTAGTAGTTGATCTCTCGGGACTTACCAAGATTTGTTATAAGTTGTGAATAAAACACTTAATGAAAGGATTTCTTCACACATAAATAAATACAGTGTTATACTTATCATATAAATTCATAAATATAACATAATTTGTCAATACACAAAATTTTTGATATTAATAATTTTGGCACTGTGTACAAATACAAAAATATAACAGCACGTAGAGCTTCGGCTTTAATGACTTATGAACAACTTCTGCAACTTACAACCACACACAGAGCTTGTGTTCACAAACTTCTATTTTTATTCAGCTACTATTGTTTCTTCTATGTTCTGTGTCTATCGCTCTCTCTGCTATAAGGACTAACTAAAGACTCGGACTTATAAAGATGAAACTTAGACTTCCTGTAGAAGTAAGGTTGTCTCAACATTAAAGACACAAGTAAATTCCACTAACTCTTCATCTACTTGACTCGAGAAAGATAAAGATCGACTCCATTAAATAACTCTCATGCTTGCCGACTCACTAAACTGAGTTTGCGTAAACTTGCGAATTTGTATTTACAGAGTGACGACTGAGTGACTGACGGATTGACAAATCAACTTAGATGTAAAGCTCACCAACTTGTAATTACCATTTCCAACACTCCCCCTTATTTATAAGTAGGTGGGATTACAAAATTTACATAAAAAAAAATTGAATTTGACATATACTGTCACACATCTGTTACTGCACAGACTCCCAGACTACTACTGCGCATATGTTGAAATACATCTCTTGCTAAAAATTTTGTAAAAATATCTGCGACTTGTCTTTTGACCTACAAAACTCTAAACTGATCTCTATGTTATTCACTAATTCTTTGATAAAATAATACATTGTATCAATGTGCTTGTTTTCTTGTGAAACACATGATTCTTGGATAACATGATGGTTGAATTATTGTCACAAAATAGTATTGTTGGTTCATTTTGTTCCTGCAACATATCTTTTAACATTCTTCTCATCCAAACTACTTGACAAGCTCTGCTTGTAGTTACAACATACTCTGCTTCTGTTGAAGAAAGAGTCACTATGGGTTGCTTCCTTGATGTCCATGATACCATACATGTTCCAAAATGAAATGTGTACCCAAAGGTACTTTTCTTGTCATCTATGTTGCCTCCACAGTCACTGTGAGTGTATCCAATAAGTCTGAAATCTTTTGAAAGAGAATATCTAATGCCAAAATATTTTTTTCCATTTACATATCTCAGAATTCTCTTTCCTGCTTTCCAATGTGATTCTTTTGGAGTTTCCATGAACCTTGAAATTAAACTCACTCCATACATAATATCAGGTCTTGTTACTATTAGATACATAAGACTTCCTACCAGTCTTTTAAACAGTGTGGGATCCACTTTGGAACCTTTATCTTGTTTGCTTAACTTTAATCCTATTATGAAAGGTGTTGGGGTTGCTTTTGAATTTATCATATTCAATCTTTCATAATTCCATGCTCATACTTAGATTGTGAGATAAATATACCAGTTTTGGACTGGCAAAATTCAATACCCAGAAAATATCTCATAAGCCCTAAATCAGTCATTTCAAATTCATCTTACATAACTAACTTGAATTCTTCTATGCCAAAATCACCTGTAAAAATCAAATCATCTACATATAAGAAAATAATTAACATGTTACTTAGTTGATTTTCTTTGATGTAAAGTGTTGGCTCAAATTCACTTCTCTGGAATCCATTTTGCGTGAGATAGGAATCTATGCAACTATACCAACCTCTGGGAGCTTGCTTTAACCCATATAGTTATTTATTTAATCTGTACACTTCGTCTTCTTGTCCTGGAACCTCATAGCCTTGTGGTTGTTCCACATATACTTCTTCTTCTAAATGTCCATTCAAAAATGTCGGCGTCACATCCATTTGATAAACTAACCATTTGTTTTGCACAACAATAGCTAACACAGTTCTGACTGTGTCCATGTGCACAATTGGTGCAAATGTTTCATTGAAATCAATTCCAGGTTGTTGTGTAAAATTGAAATCAATTCCAGGTTGTTGTGTAAAACCTCTTGCAACTAGCCATGCCTTGTGCTTCTACACATTTCCTTTTGCATCTTTCTTGGTTTTATAAATTTATTTGACACTGATCACATCCTTGTCTTTAGGTACATCTACCGACTTCCATGTCATATTGTTCTCTATGCATCTAATTTCTTTATCCATGGCTTGAGCCCATTTGACCGCTTTTTCAAAAGCTAATGGATCATCTATTTGTGAAAACAAAGAAAAAACTGAAAATGAATTTGTTGTGTCCTCATTATAGATGTCGCACAAACTTATTGTCTTCCTTGGTAACAAACTTGCTAAAGTTGGATATGGGGATGTGGAACTACTTGGACTTCTTGCTAGAGTTGGCTATGCTCTAGGTGTAGATTATGCACCTGTTGATATTACGGTATTATGCGATGTGATTTGCGTCATAGTACCAGGTGTAGAAGGGACTGCGCACTGACTTGTACATGGTGTTTGAACCATTTCTTCTTTTCCTGTATCATGCTCAATGATTTTGACTATCTTTGCTATGCTTCCATTGCATACTTCATTCTCCACGAGCTGAACATCATGGTTGATTATGAATTTTCTTGCGCCAGGGTCATACATCTTGTAACCTTTTGCTTCTTCAGAATACCCAACAAATATACATTTTTTCCTTTTTTGTCCAACTTCTTTCTCAACTCATCTAGAACATGTGTGTATGAGACACAACCAAAAACTTTTAAGTGCACCACATTATGCTTCAATCATGTCCATGCTTCTTGAGGAACTCTACTCTTCACACTCTTTGTCGGACATCTGTTTATGATGTATACTACAGTTGCTACTGCTTCAGCCCAATACTCATTTGACAAATGTTTGGTTGCAAACATACTGTGCACCATTTCCATAATGGTTCTGTTCTAAAATTCTCTTGAAATGTATTATCCTCCTCTGTTAGTTCTTATACACTTGATGTAATAACCACTCTACTTCTCCACAAGTGATTTAAACTGTTGAAAACAACCCAATGTGTCGGATTTGTGTTTCGGGAAATAAATCCATGTCTTTCTTGAGAAATCATCAATAAATGTCAGAAAATATCATGTACTTCCTCCTATAGATGTTGTTTGCATTGGAACACAAATATTTGAATGTACAATTTCCAGTGGAGATTTTTCTCTATATGACTTGCCAACTTGAAATGATTCTATGTGCTGCTTTCAAAAAATGCAGCCTTCACATATTCTTTTTGTTTTTTCAATCAATGGGAAACCTTTCACCATATCCTTTGTGTGTAGCAGCTTCCAACCTCCAAAGTTCCAGTGTCCAAATCCGAAATGCCATAACCAAGAATCATCCTGTACTTCATATTGAAACATTGCCTACATTTCTGTGCCACTTTCTCCTTGTGCACTATTTTATTCATTTGAATTGCACACACTTTTTGCTGTAAATGTAGTATCTAATTGCACATCTTTTTCTTTACCAATAACTTGCATTGCATTCCACTTCTTGGTTGGTTTCAATGTCAATGGGAACATTATGTTACTTTTCATCTGAATTTTTGCAATAAGTTGTTTGCTTCGATATCTATCCATAATCACACAACAATTATCTTCCATGTAGATTCTGTATCCTTTCTGTAACAACTGTCTTGTGCTTATCAAATTATACTTCAGACCAAAAACATAATATACATTAGGCATAACTTTGTGTTCTCCTTGTTTAGTTAAAATGTTTATATTGCCTTTTCCTAAGACAATGACTTGGATGTTTGTTCCAAGTGTAACCTTTGTTTGGACTGACTTATCCAAACTAGAAAAAAAAATATGTTTCCTATCATGTGGTTACTGTAGCCTGAATCTAGATACCATATGTCACATGGAATTTCTTGAGAAAAATTGCATTCAACTGGGGAAACTATAGGCATTGCTTCAGCACGCACCATAAACATAGTACTAGAGTGATTGTTTGTGTTGCGTGACTAATCTTGACCTTGCTTGTTCTAATTATACTGTCTCTTCCTGCATTCATATGCATAATGTCCATACTTTTTATAGTAATGACACTGAATATTTGATTTATCAATTCTCTGACTACTTGGTTGACTGGTATTTGGGTTTTGACCTCTTCCACCAATGTTTCTAGGAATGCTACTGTGTCCACCTTTGACATAACTTCTTCCTCTGCCTCTAGAGTTAGTTGTCCCCCTTCCTCTTCCACGGATTATAGATGACTGCACGAAAATGCATTTTCTAATGACATATTTGACCTATTTAATCTGTGTTCATGATTAATGAGGGAAGCTTGTAGTTCATCTAGACTAAACTGACTCATATATTTTCTCTCTTCCAGAGTCACAGCAAGAGTATCAAATTTAGGAGGAAGACTCCTAAGTACTTTATCAACAACTTTTATGTATTCTATGGTTTCACCATGAGACTTAATCTAATTTATCAGGCTAATGACATGGGTATAAAAAGAATATAGTGAATTTGTATCTTTCATTGATAGAGTTTCAAAATCTCTTCTAAGAATTTGTAGTTTGTATCTTTCATTGATAGAGTTTCAAAATCTCTTCTAAGAATTTGTAGTTTTGAAGTCTTGACTTTGTCCATACCTTGATAAGATGTTTGTAATATGTCTCATGCATCATTGGCTTGATTTGTTGATGCAAATCTTGGGAGTATGCTCTCATGCATGGCTTGATGTATGTAAAACATCACCTTTCCATCCTTCTTTCTTTGATCTTTCAAAGCATCATTCTCAGCTTGTGTGAGGGAATTGTATGATGCCTGATCTGTTGGTTCCACATAGCCATTCTTGACTATCTCCCATACATATTGACCCCGAAATAACACCTTCATGGTCAAGGATCATAACTCATAATTATTTTCTATGAATGTGGCAAGTTGCAAATTTGAAGTAGAAGCCATATTTCACCTTTCAACAGAGATGTTGCTCTGATAAAATTGTTCTGATAAAACCTGCTCTAAACAACCTGCTCGGATACCAAATCTCGGATCTACAACACACACAGAAATTGTGTGCAACACAATTGTAAATATTGCGCGCCACAAATCTTCATCGATGATCTCTTAGGACTTACCGCGCAGTGCACATACTGCATGATTTGTTGCACACTGTGAATAAAACACTTAATGAAAGGAGTTCTTGACACAGAAGTAAACACAGTGCTATACTTAGCATATAAACTTAGAAATACAACAAAACTTGTCAATACAAAAAATACTTGATATTAATAACTTCGGCGCTATGTGAAAATACAAAAATACAACACTGAGTCAATCTTTGGCTCCAATGACTTCTGAACAACTTATGCAACTTACAATCACACACAGAGAGATTTTTCTCACATAATTCTTTCTTTCTTTAGCTACTGTTGCTTCTCTGTTATGTGTCTATCGCTCTCTCTATTGTAACGACTAACTAAAGATTTAGACTTATAAATATAAAACTAAGACTTCACGTAGAAGTAAGACTGACTCAACATTAAAGACACAAAAAAATTCGACTGAATATTCATCTACTTAACTAGACTCGAGAAAGATAAAGATCGGCTCCATTGAATAACTTCCCTTCTTGTTGACTAACTAAACTGAGTTTGCGTAAAATTGTGAATTTGTGTTTGCAGGATGATGACTAACTAACTCACTGACAGACTGACAAATTGATGAAGACGTAAAGATCACCAACTTGTAATTATCATTTCCAACAACTTGGCCATCATATTGTAGAGAATATCCACAAGCCTTCCATGCTTGAGCGTTTGTTATTTCCTTATAAACAAAAACTCTTGTAAGTCCTATCACAACCTTCTTTGCTTATAATCCTTTCATGCCATAACCTCTTCTATGTCCATTATGTTGCAACGATAAACCTCATTTGTGGGATTATGAATGGATGCAATTCCATATTATGGACATGGTTAAGCCCATACATTATAATAGAAACAATAGAGGAGTTTGTTTCCATTTTATAAAAAGTTTTTGTGTTTTTCATAGTTACAAATATCATCGAAATAAGGCATTTTAAGAAATCTCCCAATGACTATCATGTATTCACATTGAACTCTTATCCCACCTAAAATTTGAAATTCACATAATGCATATGCATTATGTAGACCATAAATCATGATGTCAAGGCCCCAAGATTGATCGATGGTGGGGAATTCCTCGTAACAATGATCACATTCCTAGTAAGAGTCGAAAGCTTCCCTACATAGGTTATATGTGGTGGTCTGAGACCTTTTCCATGGATATCGACCTTGAGAAGTATCATTTAGGACCCAAGGCCCTTGATTTCATCCCGTGATATTATGAAGGTCTTGATACTTGTTAGTGGTGTGCAATACCTCCTATTGGTGCTCATGTATTTTCAATAAGAGGCCAAAGATCCCCTAAAATGGTCATGTGTTGTGGTTTGAGGGATTTTTCATGGATGTCAAGCATGTGAATCATCATTCAAGGCCTAATATCCTTGATTTAATACCCCAACCATTTTCATGGCCCTAATATGTGTATGTGGTGCATAATACCTCCTAACAATGCTCATATCTCAATGAAAGGTCAGAGATCCCCTACGTAGGTCATGTGTTGTATTTTAAGGACTCTTCCATGACACTCAATCTCGAGGATCATTATTTAGGGCTTTAGGCCCTTGATTTCATCCCCCTACTGCTATTAAGGCCCCAAAATCAATTTGTGGTGGGTAATTTCTATCAAAGGTATTTCACTGAAATTCCTATATAAACTAGGCCATGTGCCTATGGTCATGTGTGGTGGTTTAAGGCATATTCCATGGCCCTTGATATTGAAATAATTATGTAGGGCCTTAGGCCCTAGATTTCATTCCATGAAAAATGTCAATTCCATGAGATCAATCCATTTTAGGCAATTCCTTCTGACGACGATCACGTTCCTAATTAGAGTCCATAGTTCCCCTACATAGGTCATGTGGTGTTTTTAGACCCATTCCATGACCAATAAGCTAGAGAATAATAATTTATGGTCCAAGGCCTTTGATTTCATCCCCTAACATTACAAAGGCATCAATACCTATTCATGGTGTACAATACCTCCTAATGGTGTTCATGTATTTTTAATTGGAGACCAAATATCACCTACAGTTGTAATTATGTCGTGGTTTGATGGATCACTCATGGGAATCAATATGGAGAACCCTCATTTAGGTATTGAGTCATTTTTTCTCATTCCTTGGCCAATGACCTGCACAAATATTAGTTCATTGTGCACAATACCTTCTAACAACGATAATATTCCTGGTGGAAGACTAATGATCCCCTACAATGCTCATGTGTGTTGATTTAGGTTGTTTTCATGGATGTCAAGCCCAAGAAGCCTCACTTAGGGTCTTTAAGGCCCTTTATTTTATCCCTTGACCATTGTCATGCCCCTAATACATGTTATGGCCTTGACACCTATCCTTGGTGTGTAATACCTCCTATTGGTGCTCATGTAATTTCAACCAAATGACAAAGATCCCCTACAATGATCATGTGTGGTAGATTGAGGCCTCGTTCACGGACATCAAGCCTATGAGGCCTCATTAAAGGCCTAAGGCCCTTGATTTAATCCCTTGACCATAGTCATCACCCTAATATGTGTGCATGGTGCACAATACCTCCTAACAATGCTCATATTCTCAATGGAAGACCAAATATCCCTTGTAGAACTCATTTGTGGTAGTTTGATGCCCTTTCTAGGGATATCTTTAATCCCAAGGAGCATTCTTCAAGGCCTTAGTCCCCTGATTTCATCTCATGACCAATGTCATGGCCCTGATACATGATTGTGATGTGAAATACCTCTTGATGATGTTCATATTCCTACATAAAGATGAGTGTCCCCTACAAATTTTATGAGTGGAATTGTTAGGGTCCTAACCTCCCTAATCCCTTAAGTAGATATATTGCTATGCAATTATATGTACGGATGTAAGAAATCTTACTAGAAGGCTTTGCTTGCTAGAAATTTCATTCTTTAGAATGTCCTTAGGGGATAGAAAGTACTATATAAAGTTGGAGTATTGTAACAGTTGTCTTGGAAATCATTTGTAATCTAAGATTTTCTCTATTTGAGGTTTCCTCCTCAAAGAGACACGTGAATATTGCTTTCATATCAATAAAGGTATAATATTTTGCTTCATAGTGTCCATTGTGCATGCAATTCTATTCCTTTTTGCAATATATCTGAGTATTATCTATGATCTCTGCTCTAAATATTTCTATTTGGTACATCACAAGTGGTATTAGGGCACTTTCCTAGCATAATTTTTAGAACAATTTTTCCCTAGGCTAGAGACATGTTCCAACATCTATAAATAACATAGAGATTTGTTGTTAAGTGGGTAAATTTATGGTAGGGGAAGCATACACATGAACTAAAAGAGGTTTCACCTCATTAGAAAACCTTATAGATATTTCAAACCATTATGGTCTGTTGTCGGCTCAAATATTTTACCCATGAGATAGTTCAGCCACATCTTCATGGCATGCAATATGCTTTCTAATTCTAAGTCATGAGTAGCACAAAGCCTTTCATGCTCCTTTAGCTTTCTTGATTCATAACATATCACATGTTTGTTCTGACTAAGAACTCCCCCAATTTCTTCTTTGAAAGCATCCATACATACAATGAATTCCTTATTTGGATCAACAATTCTCAAAATTGGTGCACTTGTCAACAAACTCTTCAAGTATTGAAAACTCCCTACACAATTTGAAGTCCATTCAAATCGCACACCTTTATTTTTCAAAGATGTAATTGGGTGTGCAAGTTTTGAGAAGCCTTCGATAAAACTTCTGTAATAACTTGCAAGTCCCATGAAGGACCTCACCTCTACAACATTTCCTGGTGTTATCCATTCTCCAATGGCCCTTATCTTTTCTGGATCCACAACTATCCCTTCCCCTGATATGATATGAGCCAAGTAATGAATCTGTCATTGGTAAAATGAGCACTTGCTCAACTTTTCATACAACTGATGCACCCTCAATACCTGTAGCACCATCCTCAAGTGTTGTTCATGCTTTTCTTTAGACTTTGAGTAAATAAGTGTGTCATCCAAAAATACAATGAAAAACTTTTCTAAGTAATTTTTCAAAACTCTATTCATCAAACACATGAAGACAATTGGTGCATTTGACAACTTGGAAGGAACCAATGTGAACTTGTAATCTCCATACCTCATTCTGAAGGAAGTATTGATGATGTCTTGTTTTTTAATTCTCACTTGGTGATATCCAGATCTGAGATCAATATTTGAAAATATATGCATTCCTCTTAGCTGATAAAAGAGTTCATCTATCATTGGCAAATGATAGTTGTTATTTACCATTACTTTTCTCAACTATTGGAAGTCGATGGAAAGTCTCAGCATACTATCCTTCTTCTTCAAGAAAAATACTGGGGCACCCCAAGTGTCCAAGGTGACACACTTGGGAATATATACCCCTTCTTCAAAATCTCTTCAAGATGCATATGTAATTCCTTCAACTCTGGCGTACTCATCCTATAAGAAGTTTTGGATACAGGAGTTGCTTCCAGTGTCAGATTTATAAATAAATCAATATCACTTTTTGGTGGAAATCCTGGTATCTCTTTAACGACATCTTCAAATTCTTTCAGTACTTCACAGTCTTTAACATTTGACACTCTATCCTTACATGCCTCCATGTGTGTTGCAAATACTTGACATCCTTTCTTGTAGATTTTCTTCAATTGCAAGGCTGAAACTTCTTTGATAGTTACAACTCTTGGAATGCCTTGAACTATTCTTAAGTTTCCTTCCTCATCCAAGAAAGTAAATTCCTTATTGTAACAATATAAAACGACATGATTCCAATCCAACCAATCCATACCAATGAGGCAATCATACGAGCCTAAAGGTATGATATTCAAATTAGATTTTGTGCCCATTCCATTCATTTTCATTAGACATGCCTTAACCATCTCATTTATTTTCCTTTTAGCTCCAGTAGCTAGCTGAACCAACGAAGGTTTTCCAAGATTTCTTCTTGGAAATTGGAATCTTTCCACCATCTTAGGATCTAAATTACTATGAGTAGCTCATGAATCAATTAAAATAACAATGGGTTGGTCATTAATCTAACCTTCCACTTCAATCATGTGCGACTAAAATTCAGCTTGTTTTTTATCTAGGGCTGCATGAATCCTTGGTACATTCATGCCCATGTCTTCAACTATCACAACTTGTTGTACACTGTGCCCAGTCCTCACTTTTTCTCTTCTTTGAGGGAATTGTTTGTACATATGATCTGCACCACAACCCCAACATTGAATAGTTTGTTTCATTGGTTTTTGCCCCATTGTCTTAGTCATGATGGGATCCTTAGGAGTTGGTTTTCCTTGCACAATATTTTTGAAAAAGGGTGGCTTAGTCCCCTTCTTCCTCTATTCCACCTTGATTTTCATCTTGTCTTCCCAAGCCTTTTGGAAATCTGGTCTTCCCTTTCGCTGATCATAAAGACATTTAGCACACTTTATTTTTTCCTCCAATGTTTTGGGATCATCATATTGTATCTTGTTACTAATAAATGAGGGAATCCCACTAAGGTACCTCTGATTTTCTTATATTTGTCACTTGATATTCCAAGGGAGTATCTACTTCCATTGGTACCTCTAGGATGTTGTTGTATACCTCCAGCATTGACTATTGAAACCTTGTTCTCTGCGCAACCTTTCCCCGTTCTAGCATGAGTCTTCTATAATCTACATGCGGTGCTTCATTGTCTATAATCAAATTGACCAACTCTGTTGTAGTCTAGTTGGTTAGGATACTCGACTCTCACTTGAGAGACCTGGGTTCAAGTATCGGCAACATAACCATTTGTTGGTGTGCAGTGGGAAGACCCAAGGTTTAACATGAATTTACCAACAAAACTCTTAGATACCGACCCTTTCGGCATCACCCGCAAGCAGGTGAATTCTCACCGAAGGTATCTATGGGAACTGCAGGAACCAGATTTTTGCAGTGATGAAGGGATGGGAGGCAGTCCTTATAACCATTATACTTAGCATTTATTTAGGATTCCTTATATCATGTGCACATAAACATAGTAACATGCAACATATTCATAGTAATAGAACATATATCATATGAGTGTAATAAAACAAAACACCAAACACACCATAACACATAGACACCATGATTAACATGGTTCACCCAGGTAGGCTACGTCCACAACAACTGACTTCTTATTATATTATTCAGAACATCCATTAAAAAATATGCACACTTCACTCATACATTATGTCTCATACAAAATGCCCTTTCCATTCTCCTATTCACTTGGTCATTAGCTATCTCTCTATCCCTCCATCCCTCGATCGCTTTTTCCGTCTTTTGTCATACTTTTCACACACTTTTGACCCCAAACCTTACATATTTATACAATTACAATGGGGCATATCCCATATCGATGGACCCAAAATGCCTAACTAATTCCAATGGTCTTCCTCTTTTGTGTGTGCCAATCCTGAAAGTGTGCCAACTGTCTTTCCTTCTTTTGCGTTTGTTGATGTCACTCTATATGTAGAATATGCACCTACACGGTTCCCAAAACTGGTCCCCAAAATTATTGTCCCAGCATGTACCTTTGTGCAACAATGTTACATTGAGTTGTCAAAACAAATAAAGGAAACTCTTGGGAAAGTAGATGCATATTTCCAGAAGGTAGTAGATATAATGTTCACATGGATTGAGGCTTGGGATGAGCTTAATTTGAGTCCGAGTAATACCGAACATAAAGTTCCCAATGTAGCATCTAAGGAAACCAAGTAGTTAGCAATTGCCAGACTATATTTCGTTTATATGAACTCTAAAGTTTATCTATTAATTTGTTTATGTTATGTTTTGTAGACAAATTTGTTCATTCTAGTTCAATTATTGTGATTAGGTTCACACTGCTAGATTCTATATTCAAAGGTCTTTGTCATTACTAACTACATGTTTGTATTTGGTTTTTTTCCCAAGGATGAAAATCCCTTAACATTTGTGGGTACTATTCTCTTTCATAAGTTGTGTTCAACAACAACTTGTTTAGACTCTGGGTTTCTTTGTAACACCAATTTAAGTAGTGTCTTTTCCCTTTTATTGATGCATTTTCACAAGCATGTTATGGTATCCATGACTTTGGGAGTTTATAAGCCTTGTTTTGGTATT
>CBVK0101649820.1:0-11477 GCA_900067695.1 Picea abies
TACTTTCAAATTATGAACTGCAGGTTTGGAACCATACAAGGCTTCGAAAGTAGTAATATTATCAAGACACCTTGTTGGACTTTTGTTCTTTAAATAAACTGCAGTATTTATGGCTTTAGCCCAAAATGTATTCGAGAGATTCTTACTTTTCATCATACTGCGTACACACTCTACCAGAGTTCCGTTTTTCCTTTCAACCACTCCATTCTGCTATGGAGTGTGGGGTACTGTAAATTGTTGTACTATTTCATGATCTTTGTAATATTTGATGAAGTCCCCTGATTTATACTCTCCCCCTTGATCTGAACGACGGATTTTGATGGATTTTCCTATCTGTTTTTCCACCATGGTTCTAAATTCCTTAAAGTAATCGAAAACATCACTTTTTCTTCTAAGGAAATAAACCCATGTATATCTCATGCTATCATCAATAAATAACAGAAAGTAAAATGCACCTCCTAAAGACCTAGTCTGCATAGGCCCGCAAATTACAAATTTGATATTCTCTTTCTTACAACTTTGATATATGACCAAAATCCATCCTAACAAAGAACAACTATATGTGATTATTCATAATAACAATAAAAATTATAGTAAAACAAACAAATAATGGGAGCATCTTGCTTACAAATTTGATATTCTCTTTCTTACAACTTTGATATATGACCAAAATCCATCCTAACAAAGAACAAATATATGTGATTATTCATAATAACAATAAAAATTTTAGTAAAACAAACAAATAATGGGAGCATCTTGCTATAATATAAGGCAACAAAGTCGTCAATCAATTAATATTTATTCTATAAAACAAATAGTCAAAGAGATTTGTTAAACAAAAAATAAGTCTATATAGGTCTGAGCTTAACATTCACTTATGAAATTAGAATGTTGTGTATTAAAATATTTATGAAAGTTATAATAATTGTGTAAAATAAAGATAAAATAAATGAATTTTAAGTGCCAAAAACTTAAAAATTCATTAGCATGCACGTTTTTCTTATGCCACCTAAGCCAAGAACATTACACATAATTAATAAATTTAATAGTTACAAAGGTTAACATATTACTATACAATGCAGATATTTTGTGCTTAAGTCAAAATATAAGCTCAAGCTTAAATCATCCACATATCAGATTGTTATTAATTTTTTAAATCTTATATGATGTAGCTTTATTCATAACCATATGAATAATGTCCATCCAATTATTTCTTCTTATTCTAAAATAGGATGATATTTGACTAGGCTGTAATTATTTTGGTTTTATACAATATTAATTAATTATTTTGGTTTTGTAATTATCAATTTTTTCTACTCTCTTTGAATTCTAGAACATAATCATTGACATTTTCTAAAAAACTATGGATTATTTAAATTACTAATAAAAGAAAATTTTAATAACTAATAAAGACATCAATGACTAATGTGTGATAAATTTTGATTTGATGATAACAATAATAACCTTAAATATGTATTGTTACAATGTCTAAGAATTTGAAATCAAACAATATAATTACCACAACCATGAATTTATAATCAAAATAATTGGAATGTGATTAGTGTTTTAAAAAGGGCCAAAACTCACCTCATATAAAAAAGTAATCCAATTGGCATGGTATACATGCATATGTCATTGTCCTTGGAGTGGTTCAGTGTGTTTTCATATAACTCCACCCACCTCATAATCCATGGTACCAGAGATTGAATCAGTCATCCACATTATTCAACAATGAATAGAGGAGGCAACTCCTAAATGGAAAAAGGGGTGTGACCAAAAATTGTACTTAGGGATAACAAATATTGTCCAATGGAAAGTTGATAATTGTAAAGTATGTTACAAGATCGTTAAAAAACAAATACTTGGTTCAATCCAATACACAACATTACATGTATTTATTCCACTAACATGAATTTAACGACCTCAATGAATATATGCCATAGTTCTCTAAAATTAAAACTCCAAACTTAGGTTATCTAAATTTGGAAAACAAATTGCATGGTGTGTGTGATTGATGATTAAAACTCAAAACTTTAGTAAAACCTAAGATTGAAAAATATCACATTCAATTATAGCCCCATCAAAATACATTATTATGAAAGCAATTTAAATATTATGAAAAAATAATTATTTTGTTAAGCCTATGCACAACATTGGATAGCAATAAAAATATTAGCCCAAAGTAAACTAATCAATGGTCAACAATAAATCCCATGATCTTCCACATGGACCAATAAGATAAATAAATTCATTGATCAAAACATCACATAAATACACAAATAAATACATAAATAAAAAACCTATAATGGTTATTATGTTCAATAGATAAAACCATTTAAATATCATGGTACAATTTCAAATTGTATTATATCACACTCCATGTGAGGAACATAGGCATACACAAAATATAATATATAATGTGATTTACTAATATCTTATATGTGATATTATATGTTCTATGAAATGGAAATGAATAATTATAATAAAATTTAAATCTTTAAATTTTTTTATCATTATTTATTTGATAAGTTGACAAATTCAATAAAGTATGTAAGTTTTCAATTCAATTTTACATTTTATTTATTGATATATTCAATTTTATTGTATGTATTTTTTGTTTAATGTATTTTTTAATATATTAACATTACAAATTACATTTAAATTTAATTTAGCTTAGAAAATTGTATGAAACAAAAGATACTCTTCCAATAATTAAAGTTCATTCTTTAATTTTCAATGCAAATCTTTTTCAGTATTTTTAATTCATTCGAACTCTTTAATGATTTTTCCCATGTTACAATGGAGAAATAATTTATTAATGAAAATTCTTCCAACTTAAAATAAAAGATTCAAAGTCCAATTTGTAAAAAAATGTTCTCATCATCAATATGAGTTAGTGCAATCAAATCATCCCTAACTTATAGATGTGAAAATGTTAAAGATAATCCATTAATTACAAGAGAAAAATAGACTAAAGGAACAAAATTCATGTCTTAATTTACACAATAAATCCTAGATATAGTGCAACATCATCTTCAAATAAAACCAACTTATCAAAGATTTTGTTTTATCACAAGAGAATAGATATTTAACCTTTTAAATCTACCTACCTAACAATAATCTAAATTGTTCAGTAGATATAGAATTAGATAATAAATTCTTCACTCTAATTGATATCACCTTTGAAACTATAAATAACCATTACATGATTCTTAAAGAAGACATATAATATTTTTTGCATTTTTTAAAATGAGACAAAACTATTATAACTTGAAAGGAGTGTAGAATCTCAATTTTTAGTAACAATAACCCAAATTATTCAGTGGATATAAAATTAGATAATAAATTCTTCACTCTCATTGATATCACCTTTGAAACTATGAGTGACCATTACATAATTCTTAATGAAGATATATAATTTTTTTGCATTTTTTAAAATGAGACAAAACCATTATAATTTAAATGGACGGTAAAATCTCAATTTTTAAAATATGCAATACTAATCCAAGTGATACTTTAAATTAGCTTGAGATAAATTTTCAAAATTAGCTTGAAATAAATTTTCAAAATTAGCTTGAGGTAGATTTCATTTATAGCATTCTAACTATTTATCCTGCTTTAAAAATAAAATGCATACCATTATACATGACTTACCAAGATATTTTTAAAAGTATCATAAATTTTATTTAGAGACTTAAATTAAAAAATATTATAAATTTCATTTATAGCATTTCAACTATTTATCATGCTTTAAAAATAAAGTGCATACCATTAAACATGACTTACCATGATATTTTTTAAAAGTATCATAAATTTCATTTATAGCATTCCAACTATTTATCATGCTTTAAAAATAAAGTTGATACCATTAGACATGACTTACTAGGAATGTTTACATTTGAAGGACATGTACATACTTTATGATATGGTGGCAGACATGATCTCATCATTGTTAATTTTTAATCCTATATTTGTGAACAACTATCGACTTGTAGAAAATATAAATTAAAATATTGACAAAGCTTTTAGAAAAAGTCTGAATTGGGATAGATCAATGTTAATTTTTAATCCCATGTTTGTTGTCAACGGGTAAGAAACAGTCAATAATAGAAAATATAAATCAAAGTATTGAGAAAACTTTAAAAAAAATTCTTTAAATTTAGAAATAAAAGTGTTGAAAATATTTCTGAAATTTTTTTCCGATTACTTCCTCTACCAAGCCTACTACTGACTAGTTCAAAAGCTAGAGAAAGAGGGAATTAAGTCCTAGAGCAATGCCATCAAAGTGGAGGGCTACAGCGGTGCTGCACCATGCTACTTGTACTCTAGGGTCGGTCTCTGGTTGAAGGCCTTTGTCCCTTAGGCCGATGATAGGTGTTTGGTAGGAGTTGTTGGTTCCTGTATCTGATTCAAGAGCTTGTGGATATTTCTGTTTAGGTTCAAAGTGAGAAAATATGTGAATTGTCCCTCTCTACGAGAATTCCTGTTCAGCGGTTTATTTCCTCTACTAAACTTGGGAAAGCAGTTAAGAGAAAAAAATACAAACAGCAGAATCAGAACAAGGCAGGCGGAGACAGACATTACAATAACAGCACATAAGCGTAGTCATGACAGAGAGGTGGCATACCAAGCTGTTCCAGTCCTTTCCCGGATGGATAATTGCAGCCCACGCAGGCAAGAACCAAATGAATCAATGCGATCAGAACCAACCAATGCACCTGGAATATCGATCAGATAAAACCCCATAAAGCCCATACTATCCCAGCTTCCCCTTGTACGGTTACAGGCCCACTAGGGGCAAAGACAAAGGACACAGAGCCAGGTGGCAGAGCGAAGGAAGTTCCGTACCTGGTTGACTCAGGACCAAGCGCAGTGGAGGCACCACACTGAAGCTAGCAAAGAGAAGACCCGCGTTGAATATCTCACACTTCGATAATAGGGGCATAGGTAGCGGTGGGGCACGGGCAAGCGTATATTGGTGAAAGGTAGGTTATATTTTTTGAGTTTTTTGGTCAGGGGATGTAAATTTGGACAAAATCGCTATTTTCTGTTTTTTAAATTGTTTTTCTGAATGCATAAATGGATTTAGTCTAATGAAAAATTCTTTGGACACTAGGATTATACAAAGTCTACTCAAATCTGTAGATCCAATCATTCATCACTGCGGCAAAATCAAACTGAAAAAATTACCTGAAAACCTCCAAAAAAAAATTGCCAAAAAACCTTCAAAAAATAAAACTTTTAAACCACTGCTTGGTGAAATGGTCACTGCTGCATTAATAGAGGAGAAAACCTGTGTATAAAACAAATTTTATATAGTTTTAAATTTTTGTAGTTATAACCTAATTAAATAAAACATAAAGATATTCTAAACTAGGCTTTGCAGCTATTATCTTTATTTTTTAAAGAAAAAGTCATTATATATATATATGAGTTCAAACTTTTAAATTGGTGTATTACCATTAGTCCAGTGATTTGACTGGTGAAGTCTAAGAAGTATATATATCTTATTTTATTTGTATTTGAACTTATGATTTTTTAGGAGAAAAAACATGTTCTTAATCAATAATCTATTTTTAAAATCAAATCCAAAACAGACACCAAATTGGTGATGTATGAAACCCTCACCCCAACAATTTAATTTAATGGTAAAATCTACAAATATTTATATATATAAATTTAAGCAAAACAAAACTAAAAACCCATTGGTACACAAGTGAGGAAATTACTACAATAATTAAGATATGATATGTAATCGATGTCGCAACCGATTCAGATCTGGGTGACTACACAGATATGGTATGGACTGCTCTTGGTGGAGATTTTCTGTAATCGATGTTGCGACCCGCATGTGTTATGTCTCCTTATCACTGTTTAAAAAAAAACTCCGAAGTGCTTACTGACAACCAGAGCAAACATATAAAATATAAACTGAAAGATACAGCAGCACCATTCGCTTTCAGAAGGACCCGCACTCCATTCGCTTTCAGAAGGACACGCAACCACAATAAGATGGCATTTCATTTTAATAAGATGGACCAGCAATACATGGTACCTCAGCCCATGAGGATAGCTAGATAGTCATCTCACTGTTGATATTCTATTCTTTCTTATCGTTTTATCTCATAAATTTACTTCCATTCGATCCACGCAGCCATAGAATATCTTTATCATGGCGACCTGACCTTTCGTGGCATTGTGGAGTCACTGGACTTCATGCCGACCTGACCTTTCGTGACATTGTGGAGTCACTGGACTTCATAGCGACCTGACTTTTCGTGGGATTGGGGAGTCACTGCACTTCCTTTTTGTCTGACAGCAGTTTCAAATAATTCCCCCACTTCTCTTCTTTGCTTCTTCAAGTAATGCCTGCTCGCTCCTCCCTGCATGTCAAGAGACACTCTTATCGGTATTAAAGGAGTACTGTAACGAAATCGAAACATAATCCAAAATTCAGACAATTTCGAGTAAGTTCATCTATTCCATCATTTTATTATTTTGTGATGCTCGGCTGGGCATGATTTAAATGGAGCAAGATCCAAAATGATCCAAGGAACGGACAGAAGACCTAATCCATCGTTTGTGCCGCCTTTATCATAGTTGTCTAAGACATGGAAGGATCCTGCGTTTTCGGTGTTCAAAAACAAAAGGAAGTGGATATCAAAGAATTTACTCATCCTTACTATTTGCGGCTTTGCGTACAGCAGTCGCCAAAAGGAAGGTAAGACTGTAACTAGCATTTCTCTCATATTCGAGTTGAACCCGTTCTTCTTGTTGCTGTTGGCCATAAAATAAAATCTTCTTTGTATTGCAGTTTGAATGATTTATTTTCCATGGACAGAAATATCAGAAACTTTCCAACCACACACATCCAAGTCCTGATCCTTGTAAACTCACCATAGGAACAACGGGAGTGCATTGTTTTATTAGAATCTGCACCGACAGAAACTATACTCCGGTGTTAAGTTATTTGTTTGTGATCCAGAATGAAAGCATGGAAGTTTAATGTTACTATGTTTAGCACTGCAAACAAGCTATTCTATGTAATCACCGTTAATGTCAGCATCTCACTATCTGCCATTATCCTTTCCATTTTTCTTTTAAGAAGTTTTTTAGAAAAGGTTTCAGTTATTATTATTTGTCTTTGTTCTTGTGAGGAAAGTAAGGATAGTACTGTATATCTAAGATATTGGAAAGAAAGAGTAATGTGTATGCTTACTAGGGACTTATTATATTACTTTCTTAGTACGAAGGAAACAACATTCAAAAATGAATGTTTGTCAGGAAACAACATTCAAGAATGAATGCCTGTCGTTGGGTAGTAAATTTGTCCAATTAGAGAATCAAGAAAACATGTCATGCATTGCATTTGAATCAAAGTTTAACTTACTTTTAGACATGTATACTTAGTATACATACTATATGGCATTATCAAGAAGATTTATCAGGCTTTTGGAAGCCATTTTCACATTCCTTTATCTTGTAAGTCCTTTCATATTCCTTCTGACATAAAACCCTTATCGTCTCACTCATATCATAAATTATGTTCTTATAGTCTTTCTCATATCATAAATTATGTTCTTGTTAGATCCACTTCCCTGAACTTTGGCTTCATTTTCTAGTCCTTTAAAATATAACCCTTTTTTTATATCACTTTTTTTCACATAAATTATGTTATTATGTTCTTGTTAGATCCAATTCCCTGAACTTTGGTTTCATTTTTTAGTCCTTTAAAATATAACTTTTTTTATATATCACTTTTTTTCACATGGCATAAGACCACCCATGAATTAGGTTGTGAAATTACAAAGACAAGCCACACTATCTCACTCTTACAAATCCTTACGGGTGCTCCCACAATATCTAATCTAGTCAACAAAATAAGCAATGGGGAAGCTACAAACCCTCTATCAATCAAAATTGAACTTCGATAACTCAATATAATAGAATTCTAGCTTCACTTCATGGGTATTTCTCTAGTACAAAATCTTAACCTCTACTCACTAGTATATTCGCGCTTGCTTCACAAGCTCGGATAATAGGATAATAGCCACTTAAATAAATATGATCAATGGTAATAAATATGGTGATGATTATACCTAAACCATAAAGGAACTAGATTGAAAGAACTAGATCGAAAACTTTCCAAGAAAGAAAGAATGGAAAAGAAAAAAAAAATTACATAACTTAAAAGAGAGACCTAAATATATGAACAAATAAAGTAGCTGGTTCATCTACACATAAATAAGTGAGGTACCAAATATTCTAAAGTCTCTATATGCTTATGTTACCAGCCAGTTTAGTGATGGAGGATAACCATATATAATCACATTTCTTAATTGACTTTCCCTCTTTACCCCTTTGTCCTATCTTAGTCCCCTTTGGTTCTCTCATTATAATCATTATTATGTTGTTTTGTATTATAATTATTTTTTAAGGTTACATCATTATTGTATTTTTATTTTTATTTAATATAAGAAAAATTATGAGTAAGATAAGACAAGTTAGCTTATTTACCAATATAGCATTTTTTTTGGGCTCCCTCTAAGAAATTTAGAAGGTCATTTGATATTTTTTTAGGAAAATATCATTGGAAAGTGAAGAGATGCTTCCCCACATTTGTGGATAGCATCTCTAGTAAACCTATTGGCCTACACTAGTGCACATAACTTGGGGGAAATTAATGTAGAAACATACTAGAAAGGAACTAAACAAACAAATGTTCAACATTAGTGACAATTGGTTAACCTATCCCCTTGACTATACAAGGTTAGATGACTTACTTTGTATATACAAAACTTAAATGTGAGGTGCATTCTATAAGTCTATACAACTTAATACAATAGGTAAATTACTGATTATGCATTCTATTATGGATCCTACTTGAAAAAAAAAAATTTATCCTAATGCAAATTAAGATATTTATCTATTTCAAAAAATATATATTCAATATACTTTTAGCTAATATATAATATTTCTCTACATCAATAAATATAAATGTATCCAACACATTTTTAAATAATAAATGATATTTTTCTACTTCAATAAATGATATTTATTCTATGTAATGCATATGGTATTAAGGAGAATCCATAAATGTGAATGTAAATGTGATCTTTGGCAATGCACCAATCAACAACCTATTTTCATGAATTTCTTTGTATATTTAGTAGTTAAATTTAAATAATTGTTTGTCAAACTAATTTCATAGTATTTCTAACCTTAAAGAGTTTTTTCTTAATCTTAATTAAAATGTTCATGATATCTATTCTTTCAAATCATAAGGTGCTAAATTTTCTTGAATGATGATTTTAGGGGCTAAATTTTGCCCATGGGATAATTTTCCATGGTTTTTCCCAAAAAAGGATTCACCAATTTCCATTTTTTCTAAAAACAATTAGTCCAAATTCCATAGAATAAAATTATTTTACCTTAAAAAATGTCAAAAGTTTATAGAAACTATATTGAATCTTTAAAATTTGAATATTTTTACAAAATTAATTTTGAAGATACAAGTTAATTTTGACATTACTTTATTTGAAGGAAATATAAATGTAGATTATTTGGAGAAATGGTTAAATCTATTGTACGGTTATTACTCAATTAAAAAAAAAAGACATTGAAAATATCACTTTTTCACTCCTTAAGGCCCTTCCCCATGACAAAGATTGGTGGGAAATGTTCTGGGAGAGCTATGATGGATATGAGCCTACAACATTTAGGAAAGAAACCACTTGGGAATATTTTTTTGATTCCCTCAAGGATAAATTCTACTCTATTGGAAACTATGATGACAAGTACATGAGATGGACAACTCTGCATTAGGACAGAGACCAAATGGTGCTAGAGTACACCAATATATTCAATACCTTGGACTCAAACATGGGTATCACAGAATCCAAGTGGAACCTAGTTTTGAAGTACTATAATCGCCTACATAGGTACATCCAAACAGAGATGGATATCTTGGACATATCCTCACTAGGATCTACTTATCGATATGTTGTCAAAATCAAGAAAATAATTAAGCGGAGGAATAAGAGCGAGTTTGGGTCTACAAATCTGCCACAAAAAAATCATGGTAAAAATGTCCCCAACTCATATAACAAAGGAAAAAGCAAGGATACCAAACCTAAATACAACCAATCTAATCCATAGGGAAATAAGGGTAATGGGAAGTCTGGGAAGGTTACTGGAAAGTGGTATGATTTCCACAAAATACCCTAGCACAAAACCAATGAATGTCACTCAAAATAATCATTGTTGGTTGAACTGAAAGAAAAGAATCGAACTCTAGATTAGACTCTGATTTAGAGAAAGATAAGGGAAAGTATACTATTGACGCATGATCCAGATTATTTTGAGAACGAAATGAAGGAAGAGATATAACTATGAAATATACGAAGATATTGCAAGATACACAAAAATATTTCAATAAAAACAGAGATATAGTAATGCCCAATTTTTATTAAAGAGATAATATATAGAAACTTTAAAATTATCTCTAAAATATATAGAATGGTGGAATCTTATCTCTAAGACGAGATGTGATGGCTATGATCATTCGTAAGAAGCTGATGATTAAAATGGGGACATATAGTCCTTTTTAACATCAAGAAAATCCAAAACCCTAACCCCGGAAGATGAAATGCCAAAATTCATGTGGGCCCCGATGGTGTAAGTTGGTATGTGAACTTCCAAAGGGCATAAATTTTGCATACGATCTTCATTTGGGGCGAGAGATAGCTTGTTTGAAGGTCTATCCGAGGACTACGCTTTTTTTCGTCACACTCTAGCTAAAGCTTATGATGTGATTGTGGTGGGCCCAAAAAATGTCGCTTAGGGCCTCAAAACGTCCCCGAAAGTTTGAGACTCAAAACCCTTGTTTTAAGCTGATGGAATAGTTGGGTGGCCATTGATTTCCACCTCGATGAACACATAACCTAGTGCTACAATTTCAACTCTAAATATCCAACTAAAATAGTGAAATCATCATGAGGAGGAGTGTCTCTTTCATTCAAATATGTGGGTGAAGGGGACTCCACTACATTTCATTATTAATACTGGTAGCCAAAAGAAAATGATCTTGACTAAGGTCATCAAGAGATTGAAGTTATTAAAAATTACATACCCCCAACCATACACCATTGGTTGGTTGAGACGGGGATGAGACAGCTACATT
The DNA here is from genome assembly GCA_900067695.1 of Picea abies. Classification (NCBI taxonomy): domain Eukaryota; kingdom Viridiplantae; phylum Streptophyta; class Pinopsida; order Pinales; family Pinaceae; genus Picea; species Picea abies. The sequence continues at coordinate 11,183 of CBVK0101649820.1, forward strand.
ATATAACAATGTCACCTATCCTATGACATCAAGCCCCTCAAAGATGATATATAGTGATGTAGGAGCATCTCAAGTGAGCCAGCGTGGAGACAACAGACCGCTGGAAAAGCACCCAGCACAAATTTTGAAATTACCTTAAAGTTATTGCGCGATCTTAAATGAGATAATTAAGAAGAAGCGCCCTTGTATAATGTAAACAGACCTTGAGCAATTCGCTCTCGTCCTTAGTAGATAGCAGGCATTTATGGTAGTTAATGCAAGTAGATAGAATTGAATGTGTAGATTAGACAGTTTT
>CBVK0101649825.1:0-21853 GCA_900067695.1 Picea abies
ATTGCAGGAAATTGGGGCAAAGGGGGGATAAATTTGGGCAGAGTTTATATGCTCTTCTTCTTCCTTTTTTTTCAAATGGGATCCCTACCCCTTCTTTTATAGGTAGTTATCCGGTTGAATGACTGGCCATAGGCAATCAAATGGTTTTAGAAATTTCTTGAAACTCTGTTTCCCATCTACAACTTTCCATTTTTTGTGCTTTTGTCAGTATACGCGGGCTGTAGAAGGCCCGCATGAGTGCACACGTGGGCAGTAGAAGGCCATGGCATGTATGGCTCAAAATGAGGGCCTTTTAGAAGAGCTTAGGTCAATAAAATGGAAACTAGTAGGGCCATAGGCCAGGTATGTAGGCTGGGTGCAAATTAGGTTTATAACAGTAACCTTTTACATTGATACTAGTCCTGAATTATTTCCCTGTGTTCACCCCACCATCTTGTAGGTGTTTCCTTGAGTGAAATATTGTTGACGTAAAAGTGTTAAGACCACGGTCTTTCTTAGGTTACCAAAAAACGGTACCGAAGTAGTCTAAAGCATTGGAATTTTCATCTTCCTGGGAGGGAAGAAGTCTCACCCAAAGTGCAATCGGGACAAGAAAGAGAGGGAAGGGAAAGGAGAATACTTAGACAAACCTCTAAGTTATCAAGACTCACTATAGTCTTGCGCAATATAGACTAAACCTGTAACAGTTTTGAGCAATTCCTAACTGGGAATAAAGAAACAAAGTTGTGTTTCCATTCATACATAAGAATTTAAGTATATCAGACATAAAATATAATACAAAACAACATTCCATTCATGTATTTAGACTAAATATAGAGGATATATATTCAAAATTTAGGCCTCCAATTATATTAACATATTAGTTTCTTCTCACAACTCGATCCTCATGCACAAGCACTCAGAGGATGTTCTTCATTAGATATGAGACAATATTGTAGTCTCTTGCTCCTTTACATATAGACTGATACAAAACTATGATACATTGATAGTTTGGTTCTTACCCAAATCTCTAAAACTTAACTATGCTAATAGTATAGACTATTACAACAGTGACCCTTGTCACAACAACAACAACAATGATAACATCAACAATTCCAGACTAACAACCCTAGAAAAAAATAACAACACTAAAACCCAATAACCCTTTTACAATCCTATCGGTCTCATATGTATAATATGATCTTTAGATTTGTTGGTTGAGAACCTGATAGTTATCTCTTCTTCTTGATCTTGTTCCAACTTCTTTCCTCAATCTTGTTGTTGCGTTGTCCTTCCACCTACTTTTTGTTTCTTTCCTTAGTTCATTGTCCAGCTCCTCAGAAGTTTGTGCAACTTTTTTTCTCCAAAATGAAGTTGCAATGTGTTCTATGAAACTTCTATTCAACAAAACAAAGGGCCCAACAGGCTCCGACCACAATCCTTGACTCACCCTGAGTCAAATATTTAGCTCTTCAGTGGTATCTAGTTTGGCTTATTGTTCTCTCTTTCCTTATTGTTTCAAATTGATTTCATTTCCAGCTTGGACTGGTTCTACTTTATATTCTTCAAACAAAGGGCCCAACTCAGGTACGAGTTCTAGGGCTCTCTTCCTAACTTCTTGAAAGGTTTCCACTTTTTCCTGCCACTTTCTGGCAAGTAGTGAAGCTTCAGCAACAAACTTCTAAGTGGCATATGTGATGCACTCTTTTGGCTTTGATACAACTAAAGAGTTCCATTCTGAGTCAGATATGGCATCCACTTGATGAATCTGTAGATATGTTGTCTGGACTACAGGTTGAAACTCTTGAAGTTCTTTCTTAGCCACAGTTTGGCCTTCATATAGTGCATTGACATGATTTTCAGTGTGTTGGATTTTATCAAATTTATCTTGTTTTTCCAGTGGATCCAGGGTGTTGGTTGCTTCTTCGTTGAGCAATTGGATCTTCACACGCAAGTCCTCCAATGTTTGGTTGCACCTTGAAATGATTCCCATCCAATCACTAACCTCTCTAATGTTTGGTTGCACCTTGAAATGATTCCCATCCAATCACTAACCTCTCTCAAGATTTTTGTAAATTCTGCAGTCTATTTCCACAAGGTTTTTGTAGGCTCGCTTGTTGTGTTAGATTTTGGTAGCTGAGGCATTGTCTTTCTCACTGTTGTCCAAGCGTCTGTGAGTTTTTCCTTTACTTTTTCTATCTTCTGCTCTACCTGAACCTTTGAGTATTCCTCCTATGTTCATTGTGCTTGAGCAAGGAGTCCTTCTTGATTATAGAACTCGGCTTCTCATTCATCCTGTTGGATCCTCTGCTCCAATTCCTCAATCGAGGCTCTAATTAGTCCTACTACCTATGTTGTTGGTAACTAAGAAAGCTCGCTCGATGAAGGAGTGACATCCAAAGGTACTCGGACGTTGGATCCTCTGCTCCAATTCCTCAGTCGAGGCTCTAATTATTCCTACTAGCTATGTTGTTGGTAACTAAGAAAGCTCACTCGATGAAGGAGAGACATCCAAGGGTACTCGGAATTGTAGTGGTAGTCCACTGGCCATCGATTGTATGGATGGTGTCTTGACCTCCTCATCTCCTGGGGATGGACCTTGTAGTTGATGTGAAAGTCTAACCTTTAGAGTCGTTGGGAGTAGAGGGAAAACTTATTTCTTTTCCAGGCAAAGCTACAACAGTTCCACGCATCACTGTAGATCCTATAATACTGGCTCCAGTTGTTATTTCAAAGATGTTTTTCTCTGCCCTGATGTAGTTTCGGGTTCCTTCATAATCGTTTGTGCTCCTGCCTCTTTCTGTAACGAAACTTCTAGAGTTTCACTTATGTTGATGGGAATATCAACATTGACTATTGAGAGAGGACTCTGGGTGCTTGGAACTTGTGGTATTGGAACAATTTGACTCTCCATCGAAGGTATAGTGCCTAGAATGGGTAACGATGGAGCGACTGACTAGATAGAGGCTAATGGCTGAAGGTAGTGTGTTCTGTTACATTTTTAGGTCGGTCAGGGAGATCCAACTACATGGGCTCAGGCGAAGTGGTTTGGGATTGAATGGTGGTGTCTTGCAATGGCGATGAGGCTTGTGGGGGAGGTTGAGGTTTGTCAATGATGATGGTTGTGGCTATGGTGGTGTCTAGCTCGGGATCATATGTTATGTTAATCACATTCTTAGTATCTCAAGCGACTTCTCTAGTACAAGGTATAGTCAAGGATATCAGTTGTAGGTTCAATATATTTACAGGAGAAATACTTGTTCGTGGCTTCTTGATTGAAGGGTCCCCCATGAAAGCAATGGCTAGGATTTTATTGACATATTTTTCTGATAGCATGGCTTGGTATGGGAGATGTTAAAAAATAGTCAATATCCTCTTCTTTTGCTCCAAAGGTTCCACATCCTCTTCATCTTCTGAGTCTGTAAAAATCTATACCTTTTGTTTCTTCTCTGTTGGGCCGGAACTCAGCTCGACTCCTTCTTCCTGACCCTTTTTCTTAAGGAGCTCTGCAGGAAAGAGGTAGTGCATGCCAGATTTGCATGGATTGTTCTTGATGTCGGTCCATGACATGAATTATATATCAAATGATTCCTCATCAAGGTATAAGGGGAGAAACCTGGAGTGGAAGTCTTCAAGCTTCACATGCCTCGTCTAGACAAGGGTATTGTGGCGATTTAGGCAAAAGGCTATATTCCTAATATTGAGGTTAAACAACTCATGTGGTATGTGCCACCACTAATTTGCATTGATTAACTGAGTATACCATTTTCAAAGGTGGCGTTGTTGAAATCCATGTTCTCCTAATCTGGCCTTACATGCCATGGCTCAAACATTTTTTCCAGGCGACCTTTTTTCGTCGATGCTAACTATATTCCCATGGGTGGCTTCCATTTCTGTTGGCAAATATTGAACAAGCAACGAATGCGTGTTGATGATTGTTGTCTTAGATGGCAACAACAGAAATGGCAGGATATGCAGAATTTGGGACAACTGATTCACCCCCCCTCTCAGTTGTTTTAGTATTTCCAACAATTTCCACATTTCAAATGCTACTAGTAGGTATCCATATGTGAAGGTTTCACCTTTATCCCAAGATTCCTCACAAGCGACCAAGAGTTCCTCTGGTCGGTAGATACACCAGTTGAACACAACTCCATTTGCACAGAAGTCGTCTACTAAAAGAGCGTCTAAGGTGCATTCACCCTTGTAGTAGGAACGCGTGAACTTTCTTTCAATTACATAGTAGTTCGTTTGGACTGTCTCCATAATGATTGGGTCAATCTTTGTTTTTCTCCCACCTTTCTCTCTGTGGGACTTCTCGTATAGGCTAACTTCGCCTTTCTTCTTCTCGTGCTTGCTTGATCCTTGAAATACTTTGGACACATCCTCACCCTTGAGATATAATACAATGAGCTGGTGGATGTTGTCTGCATGAATCATATATATTTGGTTGACCCATAATATTTTGTTGTGCACTCAGCTTATCAGAACCTTTTTGTACCACACAACCTCACCAGTGGTCCCGAACACTGGTAGATCCCTGAGGTGCATGATTGTGGACTTGAACAGGTTGATAAAATATGGATTTGAGACAAACTACATGCCTCCCAATGTATCTGAGACCAATTCCTAGAACACGGAAATGTTGATCTGTGGAAATAATACCCTGTCCATCAGATCAAGGTCTAGAAGTTTCACTTGATCTGTCTTCCCCTTGACAACTCGGAAGATCTCGATCCTAGGATCATACGACTCATCTAGGATTGCTTATATGGGAGTTGAACTACAACCTTTTATTTCTCTCGACATTCTAGCTCTGAAGTGTTGATAAGCTGGGTGAGTTTGGGTCAGCTTTGTGATAGGGGAATGAAAATCTCTCAGGGTATGTGCGATTGTAGAAAATTCAAAATTAGAGCGTAGCTAAAAACAAACAGTGATTCTCGCTTTATGCGTTCATGGGGTATTATAATTGGATAACTAGAAATATATGTAACACGCACATAAATACACTTATCATTAAGCCATAAATGCAATCTTAGGCTTAGGTGTCTGACAGAACGTATAACGAGGTAAGATCTATCAATTGATCTTGTCTTTTAATTAATGGATTGACAAGGACGTGGTTGAGATGAGGGGATTAAATTTTTAATGGCTAAGAATCATGATGGAGATATCAATGGCATCTACATGTATCCCGCCTTTATTGTTTAATGGAAAGTTCTGATGGGTTACGGTGGCTATCATAAAGCGTATGACTAGACCGGATGTGTCTGGCATGTGGGTTGTGATCTAGTTCAGTTTCACCCTCCCTCTGACCACAATGGGGCTCCCCATCATATTTAATGACTTCATTTAATGTAATGGTGGCTCTTCTGATACTTTGCATCTAAGTAAGAATTTCTACACAAAAGCAACGCTTAGACTAAAAAAAAATATGTGTTGTGGAACATTCAATGCACACTCCAACGTTATTAACTAAATTAAATAAATTACGGGAAATGAAAATATAACTACTATACATGCTCCTTTGGAATAGAGAAACAATGCTTTGGTTCAAGCATGCAAAATGTAGGGTTTCATGTGGGCACCATTCACCCATCCTAGCTGAAAGATACCATCCAGTTGCGCTAGCCTAACTACACCAGATTGTCAGATTTCCGCAACTATGAATGGGCCCAACCAATGCATGCACAAATTTCCTGGATATTTATGATATCGTCTATTGTAAAGTAGTAGTTTATCCCCTTGAACAAATATTTTGGAATTAATATTCATATCATGCCAAGATTTATGTCTAGATTTATCAACTGTCTGATGAAAATCCACTAGAAATATTTCTTCCTCAAGTTCTTTTAAGTCTGCAATCCTCTGCGCAACTCTGCGCAATTGATTCATCATCTGTCATGTGTGTAGCCTGTGTTATATAGAGACTAGGGGTAATAAATTTTGCAGGTACAACAACTTCTTTCCCATAGACCAACTAAAATGGGGTATACTTATGCATCTTCTTCGTGGTATTCATGTAAGCCCACAAGACTGTTGGAACTCTATCATCTTAGTCTTCCATGTTTGCACAACATACTTTTGTTAGTCCTATTTCCATAATTTTATTGAATGCCTCCACTGTACCATTAGCTTGTGGATGGTAGGTAATTCTCTTATGGTGTTGTATAAGTAATTATGTTGTCAACGTTGTGATTGTGTTGCTGATAAAGTGACTACCTTGATCAGTGGTCAAAACTCTAAGACATCCAAACCAAGTGATAAAGTTCTCAAAGATAAATCTAGTTGTTGTATCTGTCAAACAGTCTTGAACTGCCTCTGCTTCAACCCATCTTGTGAGGTAATCAGTTTTGGTAATGATGTATCTGGCCTTTGAGTGCTTAGCTAGGGGGTTGATCAGTCCAATAAAATCAATATCCCACTTTTCAAATGCTTGAAGTGATCTGACTGGCTGAAGGGGTAATTCATCTCGGTGTGACGACTTTCCTACTCTTTGGAAGGTGTCACAATATCTAGCATATTCCTTAGCATATTTAAATAATGTAGTCCACCATAATCTAGCTTGAAGTACCTTTTGTGCAGTAGATTTACCTCTAACATGTCCTACCGCAACTCCACTATGGCATTTCCACAGGATATTGTGCCTTTCATGGTTCAAGACACATCACCTAAGGATGTTTTCAAGTCTCAATTTGTAAAGTTGTCTAGAAATCAATTGATAGTTTTTTGCGCGAACCACCATATGTCTCTTCTGGGTTGCGGAGTAAGTTTCTAGGTAGGTCCCTATATTGAGGAAGACAACAATGTATTCAAGATACTTTAGGATGGCCTCAATCTAGATCAATTCCATGTTCAGGAGTTGATCATCAATTGCTCCACCACTTTCCCCTGACTCCAACCTGTAATGGTGATCTGGACCTACATTGCATCTTCCTGGTTTGACAATTACTTCAAATGAAAACTCTTGAAAAAGAAGTATCCACCTGCAAATTCTTCTTTCAAGTATTGGTTTATTGACTAGGTACTTCAATGCAGAATGTTAAGTAAAAAACTTGAAATGAGAGCCTAACAAGTAGTGTCTAAACTTTTGGAATGCATAAATCATATCTAAACCTTCTCTTTCACTGGTTGTGTAGTTGCAATCAGCTTGCAATAGTTTTCTGTTTGAAAAGTAGATAGGATGTTCCATATTTCCTTCCCCTGGTTACGCTAGAATAGCTCCCAAGGCGATGTCTAAAGCATCCACATGTACATGGAACTCAATTTCCCAATTGGGAAATATCAAAATAGGTGCAGTACTTAGTTTTTCTTTGGGAATGTCTAATGCCTTGTCACACTTTGTCCATCAGAATAGTTCAAACTTCTTCAACAATTTCTCAAGGGGTGCATTGATAGTTGCATATCTTTTGATGAACCTGCGGTAATATCATGTATGTCCCAACATGGAGCGCAACAATTTGGCACTTGTATGTGGTGGCATGTTTAGAATGACCGCAACTTTAGCTGGGTCTATCGGGGCTCCTTCTCTTCATACAATATGGCCTAACATATTTCCATGAGGTACACATAAAATACACTTCCTTAGATTCAGAGGTATATGCATTTCACAACATATATCAAACATTAACCGAAGTAACCCAACATGATATTTTAATAGGTTGTACATCATCCAATCATCTATATAGACTTCTACAAAATTGTGGATGAACTCTCGAAATGTTGTTATCACAATCCGAGAAACAAATGCAGGGGAATTTTTCAAGCCAAAGGGAATTACATTGTATGTGAATGATCCCCATTCGGTTATGAATGTAGCCTTCTTCTTGTCTTCCTCTATGATTTTGACTTGATGATATCCTGAGAATATGTCTGTAAACAAGTAGGAATCTTTTCCCACAACTTGATCTAACACTTTGTCATTGAAAGGTGTTGAAAACAGATCATGCACACATGCATAATTCAGAATTTTGTAGTCCACGCAGACCCAAATGTCTTATGTACCTTTCTTACTCTGCATAACTATGGGGCTAATCCAGTCTTACCACAAGAATTTTTTCCACTTCTTTCTTGACCTTCTCTTTTATTCTTGGATTAAGTCGGTATGGTCTGTGATTCATAGGTCTTGAGCCGGGTTTCAACTCAATTTTCATTTCTCCCATGGCTCCTTTTGTACCTTCCAGTTTTGAGAATGTTTTTGGAAACAAGTGGTTATGTACTTCGTTTATAGTTTGCTCATCCCAGTAGTATCCTATAGAATATATCTTAGGATTCACTGCACTCCCTATATTAACTTTCCACAACTTCAGTGAGTGATTGTAGGAGCTACATGAGTGACTAGGTATAGTATCCTCAATCTCTCTACTGCCTTCCATTTCTTTAATGTCTACGTTTCTAATATCTTCTAAGTCACCAGGTTTCTTTAGGTATTTATCAACTTTACAACAAGGTACAACTATCTTATCAATTTCAAGACTTAGACTAGACTAGAGCAAATGAACATGGTCAACACATACTACTGGACTTTATCTCTTTTTACAAATGTCAGTAAAAAGCATTTCCATGATTCTTTGAAGGATTGTGTTAAGCTCATGGCACTTACTTGTAAAGGATAAATCCTTCCAAAATTGTTCTTGTAAGTTCTTCCAACAGTTTGTTTGTCTTCTAGCCTCCTCATGTATATACCAGGATTTTGGAATAGGCCCCAGTGAATAGAAAAATACATGAACCCATAGGTGACAGGGTACTTCTGCAACTCTCCACTTCTTTAAGAAATGTTTAATATGCACTCTAGGGTAAGACCATCCATCGAAAAATTGTGCATCTTGAAAATCTATTTTCATTTCTTCTTTCAGTTGATCCCTCCTTTGGAATTGATATCATATGTCTTATTTTTCATCCTCCCACTCCATAATCAAGGATTTATGGGTGGCCCACCAACTAGAGGGGGTATCATTCAAGGCTAAGTCAACAACAAATATCCTTTGATCTATCACTATCTTCTCTTCCATGCTAGCAAGAAATTTTTTTATCTCTTTGGTACCATCATATGTCATGGGTTCTCTGACCTTAGTTCCAATCCATATCATTTCCCTGACAATTGTGCATCTTCTTGAGAATATCTCATATGAACCTTACTTCCAATTGTCAAATTCTACTTCTGAATACTCATCAACGGAGTGTATGCTTCTCCAAATTACCAATCCATATCCAGTAGGATTTATGTAATCTGGAATCTTTCCCACTATTTATATGGTATATAATTGGTCAAGAGCATATGATTCCATATTGTGGTCCATGGGTTCAATATATCTAGGCCCTAGACCTGTATCTAAGGGCTGAAATAATTGTATCCCATATGCTTCAAACGTCATGGTGTCTCTCTTTAGATCATTGATAACATAGTTGGTGTATTCCCAGTCAATCACGAGTAGAGAAGGGTATGGATTCTTATCTCCCATAATTTTGATTACCTCAAAATCAGTTGTGGTCTTAACTCCTGCAACATCTATTTCCACATTTTCCAACCTTCCTATTGGGAAAATGCAGTATTAGTTTTCCATTCTCAACTATATGGGGGAGTATACTAATGGAGGTTTTCCCAAATCTTTCGATGTCTTTTTGGGTAGGATGATAGCATTAGATCCAAAATCTAGTGTGACATATTTTATTTCAAACTCATCTAGCTTGGCTTCTAACCTAAATTATTTTCATGTTCGCACCTTTATTCTTTGTATTGTCTGGGTATTCTTCTCAGCGATGTTGGTCATTATTATGTCTTATGGGGTTCCATCATTTCCCAATATTAGGTACAGGTTGTTGCACAACTTCTCAGTAATTTGTTCATCCCCTAGGATATCAAAGAATAATTGAAAACAGAGATTGACTACACTTTGAGGCTGCTCAGTACGTCTCCTAGGAATTGTAGAGTTTCTAGGTGTTGGTAGTGAGGTAGGGGCTTGTGTAAGGTTAGGTTGAGATGCAAATTTAGGAGGATTCTATATTACCTTCAGAGTGGGATACTCTTAAATATTTCTATTACATCTTTGAAAAATAAGTTTTTCTTTTCAGGGTCGTACGGGTCATCTTTGAGAAAAGATTTTTGAATCTTGTGTTGACTGTCTGCATTTGCCCCAATTTTTTCTCCTCCATGAGTAACGATGTTAATATTGGGTAGTTGACCCTCAATTCCCCTTTTTAATTATGAGCTTATGATATTATCCTCATTGATGAACCTGATCTTCCCATTTCGCAATCAGTTCTAGGAAGTCCTTACTTGCATGGCCATTGTTCCTATAGTAACATCACCATGGTCGTCTTGGGTGAGGGAAGTCTCAGGCCAAATGACATTTTTTGTTGCAGTTGTAACATTGTCTCAGCCCTCTTAATCCATTTATCCCTCCTCTTAATCCACCTCCAACCCCACCTCCCTGGCTTCTTCCAGATCCTTGGGGGGTTCCATTTACTCTGAATGGTGTCGAGTCTAATCTGTCAGCAAGAGCATCCAACATTCTACATTGATTTGTATCATGGGTTGTAGATGTGTATAAATCACAATGTATTGTATTGGGTGCACTCATGTACTTCTTCATAATAGGACACTGCCTCAGTGCATGCCCATGTGTCCGAACAATTTCACAATATCGAGCTCTATGAGAAGTTTGAGCACCTTGAAAGGTATTGTATAGCCCTGGCGTATGGAATGGTGGAGTCCTAGATACTTGTGCAACTCCTCACGTTTCTCCCGAAGGAGGTCTCATCGGATTGTGAAGAGGTCCCATTCCCCTCATGCACATACATTCTTTTGCTAGATGCCCTTCTATGTAGCATCTTGTGCATCAAACCTGAGGTCATCCTAGACTTGGTGTGGATAATTCTAGAATATTCTTTGTTAGCGTTGATATTTTTCCCTGGAGTTGTGACAAATTTGCATCTACTGGAAGCCTGGTCATCCTTAGATTCCTCGGATAACCTTCCATGGATTTGATCTTCATCGACCATTCCAAGGCGTCTGTTAATGTGGCTATTTGTTGTTGCGTTAAAGGAATTCCCTTTAGAGATAGTAATCCTTGGATGTACCATTCCCTTTGATGATATTCATGAATTGGATGTGCTAGCCTCCCAATAGCATCTTTAAATTTCTGGTTGTACTCCCAGACAAATTATCCTTCTCTTTGTTGAATCTCCAACAACTCAGAGAGAGCTTGTTTCTCTGACTGAGGTAGTTTGGATTCGGAAATGAACTTCAAACGCACTTGGCCAAGGGTGAATGTGTGTCCTAGAACCCCTAGTTCAATATCCTTCATGTACCATTTGAGGGCACGACCCCTCAAGGTATTCTGAAACTCTACTAACTTGTTTGCATCGAGAGTCCTCACAGGTTCCCTTTTTAAAGCATTGGTCCCAACAACGAAACCATTTTGTTGGTGCAAAATTGTTCAAACCAAGGTCCTTCTTAGGTTACCAACAAAAGGTACCGAAGTATTCTAGAGTGTTTAAATTTTCATCTTCCTGGGAGGGAAGAAGTCTCACCCGAAGCACAACTGAGACAAGAAAGAGAGCAAAGGGTAATGAGAATACTTAGAAATACCTCTGAGTTATCAAGACTCACAGTAGTCTTGCACAAGATAGACTAAACCTGTAATAGTTCCGATCAATTCCTAACTGGGAATAAAGAAATATATTTGTGTTTCCATTCATACAGAATCATTTAAGTATATCAAACATAAAAAAATAATACATAACAACATTCCATTCATTAATTAATACTAAATACACAGGATATATATTCAAAATTTAGGCCTCCAATTATATTAACATATCAGGTTCTTCTCACAGCTCGATCCTCATACACAAGTACTTAGAGGATGTTCTTCTTCAAATATGAGATAATATTGTAGTCTCTTTCTCCTTTACATCTAGACTAATACATAAATCTGATACATTGATAGTCTGGTTCTTACCCAGATCTCTAAAACTTAACTATGCTAATAGTATAGACTATTACAATAGTGACCCTCATCACAACAACAACAACAATGATAACATCAACAATTCCAAACTAACAACCCTAGAAAACAATAATAGCACTACATCCCAGCAACCCTTACAATCCTATCAGTCTCATATATATAATCTGATCTTTAGGTTTGTTGGTTGAGAACCCAAGAGTTATCTCTTCTTCTTGATCTTGTTGCAACTTATTTCATCAATCTTGTTGTTGTGTTTTCCTTCCAACCGCTTTCTTTGGTTGAGAACCCAAGAGTTATCTCTTCTTCTTGATCTTGTTGCAACTTATTTCATCAATCTTGTTGTTGTGTTTTCCTTCCAACCGCTTTCTGTTTCTTTCCTTAGTCCGTTTTCAAACTCCTCAACATCTTGCACAACTTTTTTTCTCAAAAATGAAGTTTCAATGTGTTGTGAGAAACTTCTATTCAACAAAATGAAGGGCCCAACAAATATCCATGGCTAACAACCTCTGATTTTCCAAAACTTCCTCCTCATAATTTGTCAATAATTCTTCTAATTCATTCACACCATGAAAAGTGGGATGTTTCGTGATATATGTACCAACCCACCTTGTTGTGCAATCCATTCTTTCACACCTCCTTGTGGAGACTTCATGTAGTCGCTACTGCTAATTCTCCATACATGTGTCTGAGTATGAGGCACACGATGTAATTATTCTCTAGTTGAGTACCCCATCTTCATTTGGGTTGACATAATCTTATTCTCATGCAGTAATCCTTTATAAATAGTTTAGTTCTTCCAAGTCCAAATAGTTTGCCTCTACAAACCTTTCTCCCTCTGAAGGATCCAATGGTGCAATCACTCTATATTCACCTAATTCAAAAGTCATTTTCCTTGTCTTCGGGTTGATCATATCCTGGTTATCAAATGCCCAATACAATTCAAGTAATGATGTGTAGGGTGTTGTTCCATATACTATCTCTATCAATTTGAAATCTTCCATAGTGCGCACTCCATCCAAGTCTAATGTCACCCCTTTTAGTCTTCCATTTGGTAAAACTCTATGATGATTTTCTAGTTTCATCTGGAAAGGTGAATATATTAATATGGGGTCCCCCATACACTGCCATGTCTTCTTAGGTAAGATGTTTAATTCATAGCCTAAATGAAGTATGAAATCTCCCATATTGAAATCCCTAGTTTTGACATCTAGCCTGAATTCCCTGCTTGTTCTTCTTCTTGTATGGATATGATTGAAATTCTTCTGCTCTAACTTCCCTTCTACTTTTGTGTTGAATCTTTCTATCAAATTCTGTAAGACCTTAACAGATGGTGGATCATTCAATAACTTAACACAAGATTGCATAAAAGTCTTTGTGTTACTTACTTTCTCTGAAGATTTCATCTCGTATATTGGTGGATACTTATTTTGTTGTGCAATTGATGTACACACAATGTTCTATTTTAGAATCTCTTGTCCGGCCTCCTTAAATGTTTCCTTTTCTTTATGCATGTCAAAATTCTTATGTGGCTCAGTATTCTTCTTGACCCATTGGTGTTGACTTATTTTGTTGTGCAATTGATGTACACACAATGTTCTATTTTAGAATCTCTTGTCCGGCCTCCTTAAATGTTTCCTTTTCTTTATGCATGTCAAAATTCTTATGTGGCTCAGTATTCTTCTTGACCCATTGGTGTTGAGTTGGATATTCTACAAAAATCCACTAGACATTCTGATTGTTCTGGTTGTTTTTTTCCTGAATTTTTCCCAATATTGTTGGGAAGTCTTATTTTTCGTGGTCTATTGCACGAAAATACATACATGTCATAGGTGGATGTGGATAGTATCTTGCATAATGTCATAGTTTTTTATAGTTGTGGTAGACTACCAGCTCTATGCCCCATCCAAATCCTCCTCAACCTTGGCCTCCACCTCTGAATCCACCTCTATCTCCTCATGATGCATTTTATTGGGGTACCTGGTTATACAACACAGGAATATACTGTGGTTACGCATTGTTGTATTGTGGTTGTGCATTGTTGTAATGTGGTTGTGCAGTATTGAATTGTGGATGCACATTGTTGAACTATGGTGCAGCTTGGCCTTTCATCATATTTTCTTTCACCATGTAAGTGTCTAAAGTTATTTCTTTCATCAATTCTAGCGTTCTACAATCCTTGTCATCATGACCCGCTGATTTGAAAAAATTGCAGTATGAACTTTTTGGTACTATATTATAATTCTACATCATTGGAAAATTATATGGATCATGCCCATGTGTCTAACCAATCTCACACCATGGTCCTCCTATTTGAAAGGGTTTTGGCACCCGTGCTTCCAAGTACTGCACAAAGGTTGGAAATTCATTCTTATGATATCCTTATGTCCTGCATAACGTACACCAAAAAACTTCTCTCTTCTCTTTCCCCTTATTCTGGTTCAATTCAAATGTCAGATTCTTCATATCCTCTTTTATCTCCTCTATTGTTGGATCTATCTGTTGATACTAGTTTTCTTTGAGCTGTAGGGCTTCTTACAGGGCCTCTACCTAAGTTTGGAACTTTTTTTGTCTCAAAGGATACTTCAAGTGCGGTAATAGTGACTTCACAAATAACTCCCTATGTTGCATGTCCATAATAGAATACTTCAACTAACCTTTCAGATGTTTGAACCTTTGATCAATCTCCGAGAAAAATTCACCTGGTTTCTTCCCAATTTCAATCATTTAATCCATGTATTGGTCTTCTGAGCTCAGCTTCTTAAACTCATTTACTGGTATCTTTTTCACCTCTGTGACAGTCTTTGGTGCTCCTTGTGGACTATTTACATAAAGGCTCATGTACCATTCCAACACACGGTCTCTAAGTGTTATAGCTAACTGAAAAATTTTTGTATCCTCACATTTGATCTTCTATGCTTCCAAATCTTTTCACAGATAAATATATGCTTTTTAGGTTCCTTAGTTGCCTATTCTAGGAACTCTGGT
Source organism: Picea abies (assembly GCA_900067695.1). Classification (NCBI taxonomy): domain Eukaryota; kingdom Viridiplantae; phylum Streptophyta; class Pinopsida; order Pinales; family Pinaceae; genus Picea; species Picea abies. The sequence goes on from CBVK0101649825.1 coordinate 14,937, forward strand.
AATCTAATGGTGGAATCTAGTCCTTCCATTTTGAACTGTATTGAAATATTTCCTCTGCGCGGGGCAGATAATTGACTATTACTTTTGGAACTTGCTAACCTATTTTGTCATCCTTGATTGGACCCCTGACATGTTGCTCCTCTTCTACTAAAATATGGTATTCTTTTAGGTGTATTAATCTCACATGGGGTTGTAGGTTCCACACTGACTGTGATCTGGATTGGAGTTATGCCTTTTGTTCTTGACCCTGGACCTATTATTTTCCTTGCATATGTTGTGCGTAGGATTTCATCAATATGATCCACAACTCAAAGATCCTCTACCTCTTTTTCATCACTCGACAATCCCTCTATGTCGGATATGGCCCTCTTTTTGTTATTCATCTCATATTGGTAAGGTCTACTAATGCAAGAGAATCACTCTACCTCAGCATGCACCAGTTGAATAGCATGAGTAGTGCACCTTCAAGGAAGGGAGAGGCATCACCCTCTCATTTTTCCTTTGAAAATCTAAAGCATGATCAAGGCAATTAATGCTGACAGGTTGGAAGAGCCAAAGTTGTGCCTTTGCACAAGCTAGAGATAAGGTTGCTATTAACTGGTTGACAATAGGTGGTATATACATCCGATTCAAATCATATTTCCATTGTTGTAATCTTCCCATTAGGCAGGCATTTTGAATGGTGATTAGACACCACTAGATTAGCTTGGAGGGAAGCTCATCGAGCCCCTATTGTATAAACTCATGTATTGTTGCAGTAGAGCATATAGAAGGGGATGCATAGGAGATAGGGAGAGAGACATAGAGAGTTGAGACTTAGCCGTAGTCCGGACTCTAATGTTGTAATGGACATTCCACCATTAACAAAAAGTAACAGTTTTTTCTATTTACCAATTTCTATGCAATGGATGTTTTGTTGTGAATGTCATTTGTATGCATTTGAGTTGTAGATGTATGTTAGAAATCATATGTAGGGATAGAATTATAATCTTCTATCTGTGGGTATGTTGCATTAAGTTTGTTTCTCAAGGATAAGTGCAAGGAGTGCACGACAGAGGGTGGAAACTTTGTGAGATGACGCAAGGAGTGTGTATGTGAACTCGGTTGAGTCAAAAGAGAAGCTACCAGAAGGGCACAAGAGGATAATTCACAGACTCGGGAGGAAATTTCAAGGTGGTTGGGTACCTTGGAAAGAAAGACTATGTGGGAGGAAGCACAACACAGAGTTATTGACTACTCTGTAATACTCTGCCACGAGGGCATAGAGAAATTAAGAGAGCGTACAAGAACAAAACATTTTGAAGTGTTGGAATTCTTAAGATTACCCCAGGGTTGTTGAACACTCTGAGGAAGGAAGCATTTGCAAGAGTGCATTGACAAAGGAAAGAAGATGCCTTAAGACTTCTGGAAAGGCTAAGGGAGAATTTGTCGAAAGGCTTAATCGAGCGCAAGGAGTGTGCCAAGGACACTGTAATTTCATCTTACAAGCTCAGGAGAAAGAGAGAGAAGTCACTAGGAGGGCACGATAAAGTCCACTAAAGGATGCAGAGGAACTGGGAACCTTGGAGGTTTTCAATATGAGAAAAGTCGCAAACGAATTTGTGCATAACTCTACAAGGAGTGCAGAAGAAGATCGAGAATAGTCTAAGTCTTGAAACATAATTGCACTAAGTGTGTAAGATGGTAAAGGACTTGCCAAAGTCCTAAAGACCATGAAATCATCCATCTTTGAGAGGAGATAGGTGGAACAATATCATGATATATGGGAGTTGGAGCTCCGGGAGGTTTGCCAAGAGAAAAAAGAAATATTCGTGAAGTTGCGAAGAGCAGTTTGAATCCAAACTGTTGGATCTAGAAGGGACGCGTGGAAGAAATCCACATGAGCCAAAGGAGTAGTACTTCGAGATATATTGGAGGAGAATATCGAGAGACTCCCAAAGGTTGGAGTCCGAAGAGATCGCAGTCGTTGATATGAATGAGGGACGAGGATCGTGGATCCTCGCGCATTTGAGTTCACCGAATTCAAAGTTCAAGAATGTAAGAGTTGGCTATCATGGAAAGATCTGAAGCCCAAAGTCACATGATAGAAAGGGCCTGGCATGAAGATCTAAGTGTCACCACCAACTTTATTCAAATGGCCAATAAGAGAGTCACAGGGTTAAGAGGACCCGCACTTTGGAGAAAGAAGGACCTATGATAGAATTTTCTAGGTTCCAACAGGGATTCGAAGATTCAATCTGATTCAGGTATTGAGAACGATCCTAGTCTGGGATGTCATGCAGCCCCGAAGGAGAAGGGGGTTGGGGGTCTGCACCATCTATTGTTGCGTGTCTTTCCATATTTTTCCATTATTTTCTTTATTTGGTCCTCTTCCATCATGATTGGGTCCATGGCCTCCTTATGCTCCCCTTTATCCATCTCCTTATCCATATCTCAAAGTCTTGTCATTGCTTCCCCCTTCCTCCATGCATGTAGGGAAGTTTAGTTTTCTTATTCCATAATCATCATGCCTTTAGCATACAATAAAATATTGATAAAAGTATAAAATGATCTGATGTACCTACCTCTAGGTCCCTTCATTAAATCCTACTCTACATCAGTGTATGACTTCGCGGTATCTACTACAAATTCAATGATAAACCCTACAATAATATCGTCTAACCAAAAATCTATTGCACATATAAATTTATTATTGACTTGTTGTAACTACACGATATCCAAGGGATGCCACTCTAGCTATCTAATCTGATTCATAGGATGGTTTTCCTTCAACCTCAATAACCACTCCTGCAACAGACGTAGGAAATAATAGAAAAATACTTAATGCAAGTCACTAAACACATATTTGTCGAGATATTTGTGTGGTCTAAAATTAGGGTTTCTATTGTCTTTCTGCGCAAACTCGAGTTCCTTTGTACTTAACCATATTTCAGTCTCCACCTTCGTTGGATTCCATGGCTTGAACATTACCTTCTATTCTTTCATCCTCTGTTCTTTTCTTCCACAGATCCCTTCCACTCAATCATGTGCAGTTCCATCCAATAATGGAACCATTTTTTGGATTCTTGGGTTGACCTAGGTTCTGATCTCAATAGGTTTCCAATAAAACACTCAAAAATATTGGCCCTCCTAGTAAACCAAAAGGACATGTTGTGCACAGAGTGCATATTGCAGGCTCACCTGAGATAGTTTTGTGGGGGACTACAATACCAAGGTGTTTGTAGTCTAGGAAGGGATTGGGATTGTCTTTTTATCCTTTTCCTCGTGCATTAACATTAATACTCATTCATCTACTTCTAGGTTTCATTCATTCATCTAACTATGCATGCATGTTGTTATAATCATATTTAACCATTCATTCTTTAACTTGTACATAACATAACATCCAAACAATCATTCAAACACATTAACATATTGGATTTATCATGGTTCACCCCCCTTTGGGATACATTCACAAAGATTTATCTCTTCTTCTCTTTTATTCATTCTTTTGCAAAATATGTGATGTGTGCATTACATATTTAGGATTACAATCAAAAGGAGGGTAATTACCCTCTATGAGGCAGACTAGATCACACTAGGATTGAAAACCTATGAACTAACCCTCAAAACTAACTTATTTGACTCAACAACAATAATAACCAACATCTACCTATACCTCCTAGCTCTTTATTTATACTAATCTACTAGCTTATAGCCATTACATTCTTGTCAAAACCCTAACCCTAACATGGTTAGGTCTGTCTGCATGCTTTCCAGGCCTCTCTTCCTCCTTCTGCATGTTGCTTTTCCTCCCCCTCTGGCGCACACTCTAAAAATATATATTTTCTCTCCAAAACTAGGTCTGCACCCAAAAATAGACTTTCCTCTCAAAATAGGCATGTGCCAACAATATGCTAGAGATGATTGTTTTAAATATGTATATTAACCATTAACTCATGGAAATCAATCATTGGATGATCATATGCATGACAACTTATTATATCATCTGGAAATCTTTGTATACCCAGGGATGAAAGAGAAAATGTAATCATAGAAGCTTGTACATCTCTCATTTCTTGTCACTTCAGGGTAGGTACGATAATAGCACAGTTTCAGAGATATTTTTATTGGCCTCAAATGAATGAGCTAGTTTCCAAGTATGTAAAAGGGTGTGTTATGTGTGCCACAAGCAAGCCTAGCAACAAAAATTTGTGATTATATACGCCATTTCTAGTACCTTCTTAGCCATGGGAAAGTGTGTCTATGGATTTTTTTGGAGGTTTTTCTATGTCCAGAACAAGTCATGATTATTTATGTGTCGTGGTAGACAGATTCATGCAAGAAACAAGTCACAATTGAACAAACAACACAATTATTTTTTGCTAATGTATGGGTTCATTTTGGGTTTCCTGCATCTATTATATCAAATCAAGACTCTCGCTTCTTGGGGACATTTTGGTATCATTTATGGAGGATGATGGACACTAAGTTGAAAAAGAGCAAAACTTTTCATCCACAGATAGATGGACAAACAAAGGTTGTAAATAGGATAGTGGTACATCTGTTATGAGGATATTGTAGCACACATCCTAAGTTGTTGGATGAACAATTGTATTATGTACAACATGCCTATAATCATGTTATGCATTCTTCTACTCAAATAACTCCTTTTGAAGTATGTTTGGGGTATTTTCCTAAATCATGTATGGAACTTTCTTTCGAAGAAGAAAATAAAGAGGATGGACAAGATGATACAGATAAAGCTGAGAATTTCATTCAGAGGATCCAATAGGTACATCAGGAAGTGCGGGAAAAATTGGAGAAGAACCAAGATAAATACAAGGTGAGGCATGAAAAGCATGGAGTTGATCATCAGTTTCAACTTGGTGATAAATTATGGTTACATATCTGCAAGGATAGAATTAAGGGTGAAGGTAAAAATCTCAAGCCAATCTGGTATGGTCCATTCAAGATCTTGGAGAAGATTGGTACTAATTCCTTTCGTTTAGATCTACTATCTTATATGAAATGTATTCAGTTGTAAATGTTGAGGATTTGAAATTTTGTGAGCCTCCTATGGTTATGAATGAACATGGAAGTAATCACATTCTGAGAGTTGATGATATTGCTCCATAATATTTAGACGAGCTACAGGAAGATGTTATTCTTGACAAAAGAATCAAGACTTCACAATGGGGTCATGTGGAATATCTTCGAGTTGGTCTTAAAGGGGTAAAACCAAGCAAAGGAAAGTGGATCGAGATAAAAAAGGTGAGGTAGCTCTACCCTCACTTAGTTGTTGAGTAATCAAGAATTTTGGTGGTCCAAAAGGATTCCAATGGGGAGGAATGATCCAGGAGGATCCAGAAATGCTCAAAATTTGATCATATAAAATGCTCTTGAAAATGAATTCATTGCATAGATATCAACGATATTTTTCCAATGGAGAAAAAATCACCTCAAACAAAGTTTGTATGAAAAAGTTATGGCCAGTCAAATTTTTTTTCAAACCAAGTTAAAACTTCAAAAAGGGGTGACACATGGCACCACTAGAAGGGTGACACATGGAATGACCATACATATCCATACAATTGAATTGTAAAGGTGATAGGGAAAACACACAAGTACAGGTGGACCAATCAGATCTTGATATGTGGCATGTTCGTACAGGTTCAGGTGGACCAATGAGAGACCACCATGTGGCAGTCTACCATTGGTCTAATATGGCTAAGGTTGAATAAAATTTGTTATATCTTGAAGGATCAAACCCAGGCCTCTCAGTCAACAACCAAACATCCTACTGTTATACCCTCGCCATGTGACTTAATAGTAAACATGTATGATTGTATTTAAGTTTGTACAAAGATTGAATTGGTGGACACTAGGACCAAGGGCATAGCTCTCAATATTATTTCCAAAAGTATTATATGGTTAAGCCTAAAATCCACGACGATACAAACTATGTATTATAACAATATAACAAAATACCATAACATATGGCATGGTCGATCAGGCTTGACCTCGTGAAACGCCATACAACACTCCAACACCCTAACCATTGTGTCCTAGGAACCTATTGTTACAAGCTCCCAACCACGTGTCATTTAATGGTTTCCTAAGTTACGGATATTAGTTAGGGGCTCACACCCTATTTAATGGGCACAGAAACCAATGCACCTACACACAATAGAGTATGATTTTTAGAAGTTTGTGCCAAGTTATGCGTGTGTGCATCAAAGTTTGTGCCACAAGGGTATCTACACTTTGAGTTTGCACCGTAATGCATGCTAAAGAGTTCCTTGAGGAAAGTATATGGTGTTTACACTCATTTTTCTCAAAATTTTGAGAGGAATTCAATTGTGTATTATGTTTTATGAGTTTGAGAAACATGTAAAAAGGTCATTGTAAAAACACCAACATTTGACATTAATAAAGAAGTCTTGATTGAAAGTGGACCTGGAGATGTAGCCCAAGTTGGGTGAACTCCATTAACAAATTGTGTAGGTGTTTTATTATTGTTGACCTATTTTTCTTGGTTTATTGCAAGTAATTTATCATTGAAGTGAGTTTATATAGACAAGTAAATTCATATTTAAGCATATAGGGGCTTCTGTAGTGAAACATATTAGATATCATTTTCGAGATTAACTGCATAGAGTAAGTCATTAATCTATGACCCATATCCATGAGTATTAGTCGTAACTGACCAATAATTCTCATAATTTGAATAGTCTATTTAGCACTCATTGCATCGGGTGATGCTCATAGGGATGAAGAAATGGGATTGAAACCAACGAAATGAATCACATAGCGTCAATCATCACTTTTGAGGCTTGCAGCTGGTAACCAGGGCTTCCTAGGTGGTCACCCATCCCAAGACGCCTCTAGCTCAAGCGCTCTTAACTGTGGATTTTTCCCCACAATCAAGCCCACTT
>CBVK0101649826.1:0-11740 GCA_900067695.1 Picea abies
ATGAATCACATAGCATCAATCATCACTTTCGGGGCTTGCACCCAGTAACTAGGACTTCCTAGGTGGTCACAAATCCCAAGACGCCTTTGGCTCAAGCATGCTTAACTGTGGATTTTTCCCCACAATCAAGCCCACTTATCTTGCTACCCCATTTGAAAAACCTTAGCAAGAATTGTGCCTTAAGAACTATCCATTCAGAGCTCCCTTCACTCTCATTATTTAAGCATAGAGGGCCTTCTGCAATGCAACATATTAGATATCATTTTCAGGATTAACTATGTAGAGTAAGTCATTAATCTATGACCCATATCCATGAGTATTAGTCGCAACTGACCAATAATTCTCATGATTTGAATAGTCCACTTGGCACTCATTTCATCGGGTGATGCTCATAGGGGTGAAGAAGTGGGATTGAAACCAATGAAATGAATCACATAGCATCAATCATCACTTACGAGGCTTGCACCTGGTAACCAGGAATTCCTAGGTGGTCACTCATCCCAAGACGCCTCTAGCTCAAGCGTGCTTAACTATGGAATTTTCCCCACAATCAAGCCCACTTAGCTTGCTACCCCATTTGAAAAACCTTAGAAGTATTGTTCCTTATGAAATATCTATTCATATCTCCCTTCACTCTTATTATTTAAGTATAGAGGGGCTTATGTTGTGCAACATATTAGATATCATCTTCAAAATTAACTGTGTATAGTAATTCATTAATCTATGACCCATATCCATGAGTATTAGTCACAACTGACCAATAATTCTCATGATTTGAATAGTCAACTTAGTCTTAGAAAATTAGGTGTGTTCATTTAACCATAGACAATGTAGCAATATTGTCACCCAACCATAGGCTGAAGCCACCCTCGATCACCTTAACCTTGATAGAGAATAATTTTGGAAGAAAACCCTAGGCCTAATAGTCAATCAATGTAGTGTGCCTCTCTCCAGAGCTAGCACACAAGGAAGAAAGTCCAAACCATAACCAAGAGAAATTCCAAGCCTAAAACCGAAAATACAAGTTGCACTAGCTGCAGCTGCAACCACTCTCCAGACTTGTCCACTTACTAAATTTCTATAGTGTGCACTAGATTTCTGTAATTGTGAGCTATGTATGTACAAATGAGCTCTGTCATCCTGTATTTATGCTACTCTTTCTTAGTTGTCTAGGTCGACTTCTCTTTTTGGAGGCTAAAGACTCAATATTAAATTATTTTCTTTAGCCAACTTGTCTTCTAGGGTTATATCCAATTCTTTAGGGTTTCTTCTTTCTTCCTGGAATATTCTATTCTTGTTAGGGTTACACGTGGAGGTTAATACCTCTTGTAGCTACCATAATATCAACACTCCCTCCTAGCTAGGAAGGTATTGAAGGCAATGTTCTTGAGCACAAACATACCATTCAACCGGTAGCATCATCATAGCCACTCAAAATATCTCATGATTAAATCACGAGAACCATCATCACTATCAGTATCATCTGATAGCATCAACTGTGTCATCTCTTTAAGCCATACTCCATCTGAGTAATGATGTTTAATAAGTCATTCACTCCATAGAGTGATACAAGAACTATTCTTCTAATCTGAACATATGTCCTAGAAGAATAATTGTTCCAACAGATGTTGGAAGCCACACCATGGGATAGAATTACTATTCTTCTAATTCGAACATACGTCCTAGAAGAATAATTATCCTGGACCATACACTAACTATCCATCTAGTTGGTAATCATTTTCAATGCTACTGATAGTCTTCATGGTAATTAGAACAATGACATTCAATAGAACACAACTATGTCTATCCATAGTAGTACACAAATACTATCTAGTGGTACACAACCACACTAAGTAGCACATGGCTACTTGATAAGTGACACATAGTCACAAACAGTGAAACACATCCAACACAGTGGCATACAACTACTGTCCAGAGACATGCAGTCTCCATAGTGATCATATCATCCGATATCAACCTGTATAACAATATCATGATACAAATTAAGTCATGTGGGCCATTCTTCCACTCACATCTGTGAGATATGTAAGATCATCTTCCCTTAGAAGGTAAAACATCATCCATGGGATATCTAGACTATTCTTCTCAAGCATAGAAGAATAATTGTCCCTGATTTATGAGCCTGGACCATTCCTCTAGCACTAATCATAGTGCAACCTAGAGAGAATGAGTCTTCCCTAGGGAATGTCTATCTCTAATTGTTAAACATAGACCATTCACCTAATTGGTCCATTCTTCTGGCACTAATCATAGTGAAACCTAGAGAGAATGAGTTTTCCCTAGGGAATGATTGTTCAGACCATTTCTTGAGGGAATTACTATCCTGCACCAACCTCCAAAATGGACCATTATTCAAAACTACTCACAATTGTGAACTTCAAAAGAATGAATTCTCAGATAGGCAAACCATTCTACTTGACCACTACTCAGAGTGACTTCCAAGAAAAATGATTTTCCTATACCATTCCTCCACACTGACCACAATGGGGATCACTTTCTATGGTACATCAACAATCTATCGAACCATTTTCATTACAAAAATGACTGTCCGATCTGGACAATTTTTCGAACTGGAAAATGCCTGTTCGTCAGAAATCTCAGACCACTTTTTGAACTGGAAAGGAACAGTTCATCCTGGACAATTTTTTGAACTGAAAAATGATTGTTCATAAATCAATAAGACATCAATGCTCCCTCCCAACCTGGGAGTAATATCTTACATTTTCAATAAGGAAGTCATCTCCACGAGCCCCAGCTTGTTTCTTAAGTACACAAAATTTTCATCTTTGACAAAGGCTTTACCAAAATATATGCTATCTACTCATATGTGGAGATATATTGGAGAACCACTTCTCTTTTTTGGACTTCATCGTAGATAATATAATGCTTGATCTCAATGTACTTCGGTCTGTCATGGAACACTGGTTTTCTTTGAAGGCTTCATATGGCTCTCATCATTACAATATATCATGGTCGAGTTCAACACTTATGTTTCTTGCTATTTCATGACATCGTGGAAAAGCTCAAACTGAAACATAGCACTTCTTATTTCATCGTGATATTTTTCAATGGATTAGAAATCCATCATCTTGGACTTATGAGTAACTATTATGATACGTTGTCTCTGTTATAGAAATGTTTCACTATGCTTTTGTTGTATATGAGATACTTTGCATCAGGTTGTTTGAATCCATACAAGGTCTTCATATATCTGCATACATGGGTCTCTTTCTGGTTTAAGCTTCTTTCTCACTTGCTTTACTTTGGAATAACAATATTTTACATGTAAATTCCAATCCATGGATACTAGTGAGCTGTCATTATAGTTTTTATCCCTCCTCCTGGAAGAACCTACGAATCTCACAATGCTTCCATTCGAAAGTCTTTTTTACATTTTCTTACATACATTGTTCTTTATCATAACTTCCATTTCTTCTTCTTGATTGCTTATGGTGGGTTCAAACCAAGATGGTAGTCTTGTGATTCTCGGTATAATAACTGGATGTTCTGGATTTTCTTTCTTTCTTGGAATCTTCATGTTCTTCCTCATGTTTCTCTTTAGCTCTTGGGTCCATGGAGTCTTCTATAGATTCCATGACCTGAAGATTCCAACTTCTTCCTTTCATCATAGGATCATGGATGTAGATGGACAACTAAGGATACTTTAAGGCTTCTTTTCAAAGAAGACTTCTTCTGAACACATGCTTCTTATCATGGCTACTAATTTCAATGGGAACATGGACATATACTTCATAATCCTCAATGGATCATATCATTTAGGATTATCTCCCTCCTAATCCTTGTTTCATGTATGAATGCATGATCTTCTTTTTGGAATTCTATAATGAGCTCCCTCTATCTAAGAGAGTCCATGATTTTGCTTGCATCCTTATTTCCTTCTGCAAAGTGTCACAAGTATTTTTCTAATTTCTTCTTGATTGCTGACTTATTTCTATTTTGACTTTTTATGGGTCTCTTCAAGTTTGATTTTGATTTTGTCTTATCTGGCAGTTGTTACTTATATAATATCTTCCACATGAATTGTTACCAAGGATTGTCAACGTACTTCATCTTTTCAGATACATTACTTGACTAGTAATCATCATAATAGTAATCATTGTCTTGTTATTCTTCCATAGGTGTTGTTTCACTGACCATCTTATCTTCTAAGAAATAGATATACATGAACTATGTAAACATGGTATGTACAAGGACTATGTTATAGAAGAATATTGTTACCTTGACTAGAAGAAGAAATCTACTTCATCTTGTTTGACTTTCTTTGAGGGTTCCTTTTCTTCGGCAATTGTTGCTTCGTGTGTTTCCTTCCTTTTATTTAAATCAAGACAGTGATTCTTGTAGTGACCATATTTTTGATAATTGAAGCATTGTATTTTTGACATATCCTTCTCTTGGTTTGGTTTCTTCCTTGATTCAAACTTCTTCTTATTCCTGAATTTCTTTAACTTTGTTGTGTAGGCTTGATCATCATCGTTCTTTTGGAATTTTTCTTTTGCGCTAATTCTTGATTCTTCTTGTGCACAACAAGTCCAAAGTTCTTCAAATATGGGATACTCCTTTCTTTTGTTCATGCTTGCGGGAAATGCATCCCATGTCTTAAGAAGGCCCTTGAGTACTATATTTACCAGTTCCTTCTCTGAAATGATTTCTTCAATAGATTGTAGTTGATATCTTAACTGAGATATTCTCACAAGGTATGATGTTATGTTTTCACCATCATTCATTTTCATGTCACGGAGCTCATTCTTCAGACTCATTACCTGTCCTATGTTTCTGACTGAGAAGAGGTTAGTTATGGCATCGTACATCTTCTTAGATGAGTCAAGATGAGAGATGTAGGGTATCAAGTGGTATTTTATAGAGTCCACTATGATACTCATGGTATTGATGTCATTGTCCTTGAACTTCTCCATAATTTCAATGTTTTGAGGTTCCTTCTCTTTTCCTTATTCAAACTGTGGTTCCACAATATTTCCTTTCATGATATACAACACTTTATTCTTCGAAAGGATGAGGTCAATCCTTGTCTTCCATGCTCTGAAGTTAGAATCCCCTTCTAACTTGTTTTCTAACTTCATAGCATAAGTCATGATTTCTTTGACTTGATCAACCTTTGACTTTGACCAAAAACTCAAACTTGATGTCTTAGCTTGTTGAAAGTAACAGGAGGTGCACTAGGTTAGGGTGCACTAGGATATCTAGAAATTAGGTCAATCTCTTCACTTAATTTGTATCAACAAGAGGGTTAGGGTTTCATTGTTGCAGCAAAAACTTTGACTGCAACTATAACTGAGAAAATCATCCCAATCTATCTTCCAACGGTTAGAATGTCCGAAGATAGTGTGGGCCCATAACATGTTAGAAACGTAGGTGTGCTCATTTAAAGATAGACAATATAGAAATATTTTCACCCAACCATAGGCCGAAGCCATCCCTGAGCACCTTAACCTTGAAAGAGAATAATTATGGAAGAAAACCCTAGGCCTAATAGCCAATCAATGTAGCATACCTCTCTCCAAAGGTAGTGCACAAGGCAGAAATTCCAAACCATAACCAAGAGAAATACCAAGCCTTAAACCGAAAATACAAGTTGCAGTAGTTGCATATGCAACTACTCTCCATACTTGCACACTTACTAAATTTCTGCAGTTGCGATCTGTGTATATACAAATGAGCTCTAGCACCCTATATTTATATTACTCTTTCTTAGCTTTCTAGGCTGACGTCTCTTTTTGGAGGCTAAAGACTCAATATTAATTTTTTTCTTTAGCCAACTTGTCTTCTAGGGTTATATCCAATGCTTTAGGGTTTCTTCTTGCTTCCCAAAATATTCTATTATGTCCAGGGTTAAACGTGGAGGTTAATAAATCTTGTAGCTACCATAACATAAACACTTAGCACTCATTGCATCAGGTGATGCTCACAGGGGTGAAGAAGTGGGATTGAAACCAACAAAATGAATCACATAGCATAAATCATCACTTCCAAGGCTTGCACCTGGTAACCAGGACTTCCCAGGTGGTCACCCATCCCAAGATGCCTCTGTCTCAAGCATGCTTAACTATGGATTTTCCCCACAATCAAGACCACTTAGCTTGCTACCCCATTTGTAAAAACTTAGCAAGTATTGTACCTTATGAACTATCCATTTAGAGCTCCCTTCACTCTTATTATTTAAGCATAGAGGGGCTTCTGTCATGCAACATATTAGATATCATTTTTGGGATTAACTACATAGAGTAAGTCATTAATATATGACCTATATCCATGAGTATTAGTCACAACTGACCAATAATTCTCATGATTTTAATAGTCCACTTAGCACTCATTGCATCGGGTGATGCTCACAGGGGTGAAGAAGTGGGATTGAAACCAACAAAATGAACTACATAGCATCAATCATCACTTCTGGGGCTTGCACCCAGTAACCAGGACTTCCTAGCTAATCACCCATCCCAAGACGCCTCTCTCTCAAGCACACTTAACTGTGGAGTTTTCCCCACAATCAATCCCACTTAGCTTGTTACCCCATTTGAAAAACCTTAGCAAGTATTGTGCCTTATGAACTATCCATTCAGATCTAACTTCACTCTTATTATTTAAGCATAGAGGGGCTCCTGCAATGCAACATATCAGATATCATTTTCGAGATTAACTACATAGAGTAAGTCATTAATATATGACCCATATCCATGAGTATTAGTCACAACTGACCAATAATTGTCATGATTTTAATAGTCCACTTGGCACTCATTGCATCAGGTGATGTTTACAGGGGTGAAGAAGTGGGATTAAAACCAATGAAATGAATCACATAGCATCAATCATCACTTCTCGGGCTTGCACTCGATAACCAGGAATCCCAAAGTGGTCACCCATCCCAAGACGTTGCTGGCTCAATCACACTTAACTGTGGATTTTTCCCCACAACAAAGCCCACTAATCTTTCTACCCCATTTGCAAAACCTTAGCAAGTATTGTGCCTTATGAACTATCCATTTAGAGCTCCCTTCACTCTTATTATTTAAGAATAGAGGGGCTTCCACAATGAAACATATTAGATATCATTTTCAGGATTAACTACGTAGAGTAAGTCATTAATCTATGACCCATATCCATATATATTAGTCGCAACTGACCAATAATTCTCATGATTTGAATAGTCCACTTAGAACTCATTGCATCGGGTGATTCTCACAGGGGTGAAGAAGTGGGATTGAAACCAACAAAATGAATCGCGTAGAATCAATCATCACTTCTAAGGATTTCACCTGGTAACCAAGACTTCCCAAGTGGTCACCGATCCCAAGATGACTCTAGCTCAAGCACGCTTAACTATAGAGTTTTCCCCACAATCAAGCCCACTTATCTTGCTAACCCATTTGAAAAACCTTAGCAATTATTGTGCCTTATGAACTATCCATTCAGAGGTCCCTTCACTCTTATTATTAAATCATAGAGGGGATTCCGCAGTGCAACATATTAGATATCATTTTCGGGATTAACTGCGTAGAGTAAGTCATTAATCTATGACCCATATCCATGAGTATTAGTCGCAACTGGCCAATAATTCTCATGATTTTAATAGTCCACTTAGCACTCATTATATCGGGTAATGCTCACAAGGGTGATGAAGTGGGATTGAAACCATTGAAATTAATCACATACTATCAATCATCATTTATGGGGCTTGCACCCGGTAACCAGGACTTCCCAGGTGGTCACCCATGCTATGTGATTCATTTTGTTGGTTTCAATCCCACTTCTTCACCCTCGTGAGCATCACCCAATGCAATGAGTGCTAAGTGAACTATTCCAATCATGAGAAGTATTGGTTAGTTGCAACTAATACTCATGGATATGGATCATATATTAATGACTTACTCTACGCAGTTAATCCCAAAAATGATATCTAATAAATTCATATTATTTATAAACAATCAAAGCGATCATTTATATTTCGAATCAAGTTGTATGTTTATGTGTATTGGAGAAATAATTTAACATATAATAATTTTTAGATCACCTTTTCATTGAATACCACATATCTACACTAAATCCAATAAAGGAATACTTCTTGGATTTTGCGTCAAGATTTGTTATGTTTTCTTTATCAATATGGACAAATGCTTCACAACCGAAAGTTTTCAAAAATGAGTAGTTTACCTTTTTACCTATCCATGCCTCCTCTGGAATGCCACCATCCAAGAAGTTTGAG
This sequence comes from Picea abies, assembly GCA_900067695.1. Lineage (NCBI taxonomy): Eukaryota > Viridiplantae > Streptophyta > Pinopsida > Pinales > Pinaceae > Picea > Picea abies. The sequence goes on from CBVK0101649826.1 coordinate 8,261, forward strand.
GGCCCTCTTTTTATTAAGTAAACAACAATATCTATAACATCTACCCAAAATTGTAAGGGCTACCCTGCATGCAATCTCATACTCCTTGCATGTTTGATGATTGTCTTGCTAATCCTTTCTGAAACACCATTTTCTTGTGGTGTTCCTGGAACTGTCTTGTCTCTACAAATCCCATGGTATAAACAATAACGATCAAACTCCTTGTTGAAATATTCACCTTCATTATCTGATCTGAGACACTTCAACCCTTTTCCTATATCAATCTAAACCAAATATTTCCATTTCTTAAAAGTGTCAAAAACATTAGATTTTTGTTGAATGCAATAAGCCCAAGTTTCCCTAGTTGCACCATCAATAAAAGTAACATAATAACAAGAGCCAAAAATATATGATACCTGCGATGGTCCCCGTACATCTGTATGCATAATCTCTAACTTTTCACTCTTCTTTTCCTTCCCGACTTTGAGAAATTTGACTCTCTTATCTTTTCCATAAACATAGTGCTCACATAAATCCAAATCAACTTGTTTAAGATCTAGAAAAAAATTTCTTTTGTGGAGTATATGCAACCCCTTCTCACTCATGTTTCCAAGCCTATAATACCACAATGTTGTATCTACTCCTGTAGAAGCTAAAGAGATAGAAGAGTCAACATTACTAGTACATAAATACAATGTACCTACCTTCTCTCCTTTTTCTATTACTAGTGATCCTTTAGTGACCTTCCAAACCTTTTATATAAATGTAGATATACAACCTTCACTTCCCAACTGCCCTATTGAAATTAGATTTCTTCTCAAATCTAGAACATGTTTCACCTCTTTTTCCATCATTTAACTTTATTTATACCTTACCCATTCCAACAAATTTACATGGTTCATTGTCACCCAAATAAACCTTTCCAAAATCACCTTCAACATAATCTTGAAAATGTTTCCTATGGGGTGTGGAAAGAAATGAGGCCCCCCAATCTAATACCCAAGAATCCATAATATTGTCTAAAGAAATAATCAAAGCATCTTGTAACATATCACCTTCTACATTTGCTTCCTGATTTTTCTCATGTTGTACATCTCCTCGTTTCTTTGGAGATCCGTAGTCTTTCGTCATATGTCCTTTCTTCTATGGATTTGGATATTCCCTTCCTAGACTTCCCATGGTTCCCTAGGATATTTCCTCTTTCCCTTTGTATTCCTCTATTCGCCACGGTCAACGCATTACCTAATGTTTCACCTTTGCTTTTTGGTCACATTTCCTTTCTAAGGATAACACAAACAACATTATCAAATTTTAAAGTGTTTGAACTAAAGACAGAGTTAATTACAACCATGACTAATGTGTTCGATCTTTCTAGCAATCAACACAATATTATAAGATACCTAACCTCATAATAAAATTTCACTCCTACAGAACTTAGTTGATTAGTAACCATATTAAATTCATTTAAATTGTCGTAAATAGACCCACCTTCTCACATATTCATATTAAATAAATGTTTCATTAGAAATACCTCGTTGGAGGACAAGGGTTTTTCATATAGTTTAACCAATGCATTCATCATATCCTCCATTATATTTTCTTTTGAAATATTGAAATCCTCCAATGTTTCCAGGCACAACCATATCATTCTTGGTGCCTTTTTTTCAAGAACCTCCCATTCTTCATCCTTCATACTCATTAGCTTGTTTTCTTTCCTCCCCAATGGTAGGAAAATATCCTTCTACTATACATAGTATTCCATTTGCATCTTCCATAACTCTTAGTTTTGGCCATTAAATTTCTTGACCCTAAACTTTCCATCTTCTGCCATTTCTCCCACTTGAACTAGGAACCATCTTTTCCTACAAGTTACCTTTCTCTCTAATACCAATTGTTAGAAAAAGAGGATCCCACGGAAATAAATAAAACAGATGCATAAATAAAACATAGAATATACAAAATAAAATAGAGACCTAGATATACGTGGTTCACCCAATATAGGCTACGTCCACCATAGAATTTTCCAGTCCTTCCTTTCTTATTATCCAGCAAATGAAGGGATACAACCTACAACACACCTGATGTAACTTCCTCTTATTTTTTCATAGTATCCTCTCTCATAATAAAATATTCACTCTCATACCTAGCTGCAATATAATTCCCTCATACACAAAATATTCCCTCATACACAAAATATGGTTTCCTTCTAAGGGAAAAAAACCTAACATAACTTCTACGATCATATCTGCAGCCTAACAATGAATGGTTTATATTGACTACCAAATTACAATATTTTACAAGGAAATTTTCCCAAAAATTTCTCTTCAGGGGCGCTTCCCTCAAACCCCCTATGGTGGGGGATCCAAACAATGTTTCCACCCCCCTTGGACCCCCTGGTTACAAATTTGGGTGGGAAATCCCCCCCACACCACCCCATAAGGAATTGGGATCCAAACACGTCTTAAACAAGACCTTTAAATTAGGAAGATAATCAACCTTCACAACCAACAATTTATTCACCATCTCTTGTTTTCAAGACTTTCTTCTCTTCCAACAAGAATCCATAACCTTGATGAAGTTTCCTTAGTATCATACAAGTATGGCCCCACTTCCCATGATCGTTCATGGCCCTGACATGTTTACTTGTACTTCCCACACAATTAATAGTGTTTTTTCAACTTCCTTCTGATTTTATGTCAATGGTTGGTACACTTTTCAATCCATAGAGAATAACAGTATATTGGTAGGATCCCTATTCTATAGTAAAGGTAGTGTTATGCCTATCCTCTAGAGCTATTTTAATCTGATGATAACCTGAGAATCCATCTATGAATGAATATGCTTCTTGGACTCCCACATTCTCTAGGACCTCATCTATAAAAGGGGTAGGGAAAGGATCATGTAAGAAAGAATCATTTGTTTTTTTAGATCTACACAAATTCCTATCCCCCCTTGCTTCTTTTCCTGGACTATCATGGAACTAATCCATTCGGATTCCTCCACTGGCTCTATGATACCATCTTCTATAATTCGATCAAGTTCATCTTTCACTTTTTCATTAAACACTAGATTCATCCTGTAAGGTCTCTGTATAACAAGTCTAGCATATGGTTTTAGGGGTATCTTCATCTCACCTAGCTCACCTGTTATTCCTTTATCTCTGAAAAGGTTTCCAGAAACAAGTCACTATATTTGCACAATAATTGTGTTATCCTTTCGAGTATCTCCTCATCCCAGTAGTCTCCAATACTTTCCATTTTAGGATTTTCTTGTGTCTCAGTGTTGACTTTCTTGACCTTAATTGGTGTAGAAAATGCCTCTGATTCTAGAGATGGACCTTCCACCTCTCTCTAACCTTCAAGACTAGCAAGTGTGAAAGGTCACAACTGGCAGGGCCGACCTCTCACTCTGGGTGGGTAAACCCACCTTTAACTAATTATGTGTCTTCCATAATAACTGTTGGGGCCGACTTCTTATTCTTCCCTTTATAATTGTCCGATG
>CBVK0101649865.1:0-11984 GCA_900067695.1 Picea abies
AGAGAGAGAGAGAGAGAGAGAGAGAGAGAGAGAGAGAGAGAGAGAGAGAGAGAGAGAGAGAGAGAGAGAGAGAGAGGGTATTTTTGTTTTTATGGAGTTGGCATGAATGGCCTTTAAGGATGGGTATGTTATAATGTATGAAGTTCTACAAGAGGCTTTGTGTGGCATAGCTCATCCGATCCATGGCTAGGTATGTTGCAAATCATATCTTGAAAATAACAAAATTGTAGTAGCATGCCCCAACTTTGGTGTCTAGAGGTGTCACAAAATGGTATCAGAGCCCATGGTTTCAACACTGAATCTCGATGGGCCATTTAAGTGGAAATTGAAGCAAAATTTTTAGAATGAATTGCTTTCTAAATGGAAAAAATTCGAGTATCAGAGCCCATGGTTTCAAAACTGAACCTGGATGGGATGTGTATGAGAAACTAAAGTAAAAATTCCATAGGAATTTGATGTACAATGTTCCAGAGGGGTGTTGAGAGAGCTCCAAGGTGGTAATCAAAATCTCAAGAGAAGCGGTCGAGCGATTATCAAAAAAATCGTGGTTGATAACCACCAGATTGAATTTGAGCAGTAGGATATATGTGGGGGGAGGCAGACCCTTCCCAGTTGTTAGATCTAGAAAATATGCATGACAATTAACCTCCAAGTATTTCATACTCCATGACTTCGATAAAGTTTATGTTTTGTTGAAAAAAAGGGGTTGAACCCTAAAGGTTGGAAGTCCTAGAGTGGTTTTCAGCCATAGATTGTCTAGGATGAGGAGAGTCATGGATTTTCCTCGAGTAATTTGGTGGTTCAACATTTCGGGAAATTGGTTGAAGTGCATGTAGAATGGACTTCCTATCTAATTCATGAAGTCTAAAACTTATTCAAACCATTCAATTAACAGGGACACATGTTCGCACATCAATAGTGCATAATTTTGGGAGTTCAAAAATTCAAAGTTCATGAGAACTAGGAGGTAATGTTAAGAAAAGCTTTGAAGTCCTGGAGCCTCGGAGTCCCGAAGTTCTGGGAAACAGTTGTTCGATGGTTCAGAGTTCATGATAAATAGGGAGATAAGTCAATAAATTTTTTGAAACCCGAAGCTATGAAGTACCAAAGCATGGGGTTTCACATGGCATGATGATGTCACCATGGGTGATGTGGACCTCACCTAGTCATGTCATGTGTCAGTTAGAATTGTACTTTTGACGACCTAGTTGGAAAAATAGTAGTCTAACATGTGGGTGCCACGTGTCACCATATTATATGATAACACATGTACTACGTGGACCCTGAAAATGGTAATAGGTTCAAGAGTTTAGCCTTCGAGTGTTATAAAGTTATATGTTGAGGAAATCTCAAAAGTCCCGTAGCCCTGAAGTCTCAAAGATCTGGGAAATAATTTTTTGGTAGTTCAATATTCGAGAGTTAACAAGTTTGTTAATGTAAACAATTTTGAAACTAGAAGTGTCGAAGTTCCAAAGCACCAATGTGACATGGCATGATGACGTCACCTAGGGTGACGTGGACCAACTCTAATTCTTCCACGTGTCACTTTATTTTGTACCTTTGACAAGCCCTTAGTAGAAATTGGTACCTAACACATGTTGCTTGTCGGTGGGGCCACATGTTACCACCACAATGGATTGAAAATAGAGCTAAGAAAGACAACGAGTTTGGAAATTCGATGTTCAAAGGAAATGTTAGAAGAAGTTTTGAAATCTGTCGAAGTTCGAAGCATCGGAGTGCTGGAGCTCCGAAGAGACACCGGTTTAGTACTTTGTCAGTTCAACAGTCGGGGAAATCATAGAGAGATGAGGTAGAAACCTCCGAAGTATGAATTTTTGAAGTCAAGAATCACCAGATTGATGTGACTTGCTCACATCACCTAAGGTGATATGGACACACTTGATTCTTTCCACATGTTACCGTGTTCCATTTTTTTCAAAGACCGTTCATTCCAGTTAGTGTATGACATGTGCCACCCATCAGATAGGACCACATAACACCCCTTGGTGCTTAGTTACTAATGAATACTTCAGGGATGATTTTAGGGGCTAAATTTCTCTCATGGGCTAATTTTCCATGGTTTTTTCAAATACGAGATTCGCTATTTTAAAAATGATTTGCCCAAATTCTATAGGATAAAATTATTTTACCTTAAAAATTGCCAAGAAATTATAAAAACTATATTAAATACTTAGAAATTTGAATATTTTTAAAAAAATATCGCAAAACATTTAGAGTTGACATATGAAGGATTAGTAATATTCACCAAGGTTTCTACATTTTAAAATAAATTTCCATCCTTAAAATCATCCCTGACTCTGGGAGTTCGCCAATTTAGTGTTTGGAAGGAATGAATTGTGATGAAGGTGAAACCCTTGAAGCTTCAAAGAGAAGAGTAAATCCTCATTGTTGATTGAGAGAGGACACATGGTAGTAGGTACTATAGTCTGAAGACTTGGCACTCCGGAGGATTCAAGGCATAAGCAGTTGGGGTCGAGGACTCCCAAAAGAGGGAGTCCATCTTAGCCATTGATTACAGTGGAGACGTGGTGCTAGATCCCAAGGTCCGAAGAATTGGTACTCTAGAGGAGTTGAGTTGCAGGTTGACTTGAGTTGAGAAATCCCAAATGCTAGAGTTAATATCGACCATTGATTGGGAGATGATACGTGGAGGAAGGAGAGGATCTTCCATAATTCAACACTCCGATAGATCTGTGAAGAGGTTCCTTGGGAAGCCCCAAATCCAAGATCTATGGAGAAAATTCTGGTTGTCGATCAGGAGAGGATACTTTGAAGTAGATCCTCCATTCTAGAGACTTGGCATTCCAGAAGGATTGAGAGTGTGGATAGTTCGGAACTCCCAAAGCCCAGAGTCCCAAAGTTGATCACGATCATTGGTTAATGAGAAGGCATGGTTTGTTGATTTGTTTTATGTGAGTTCCTTGGTCCAGCATTCTGGAGGATATATGGAGTACCACTTCGATAACTCCCAAATCCTTGAGTCTCATAACGGATCTCATTTATTGGATTCTTGGAATTCGTGGACCATTGATCCACCGTTCTTCGCGCATTTGCCAATTTGACACTCCAGTAGATTGGAAGGTTGGAGTTGAGAGAACCTCCAAAGTTATAGAGCCCTAAATTTCCAAGGCTCTGGATAAGAGCCTATCATCCTAGTTCTTTGTCACTTCCCATGGTCACATGATATTGGGGGTTGAAGAAAAAGGGGCTAGTGCCCTAAAACTGTGTTAAAGAAGGAAAAGGGGGCTTATAAAAGGCATTTATGGGGTTTTGATTATTCGAACCCAAATAAAAGGTGGTAAATAAGGTTTGTGAACCTTATGAGTGGATCCAACAAAGGTCTAAGATCCTTTTAGCTCAGAGGAAAGAGATAAGCCACAGAGGGATTGCATCATTGAAAGGACAATTTTAAATTCTTCATAACTTTTTGCTCAGGATTCAAAATTGAGCAAGGAAGTATTCAATGGAAAAGTATTGGAAAGAGGATTCCAGGTATTCCATCATAATTGAGGACTAAGAAGCCTAGATCATAGGAAGTCAGAAATAATATTGTTGGTGACCTTAAAAATAAAATTGTGCATATATTACCAAAATGGGGTATTATGGTTCTAGATAACAAAATTTGTTGTATGCCTGTTTTCGGATGTGATGATTACATGTAAAACAAAAAAAAGTGCTAGATATTTCTAAGGATAGAAGGAAGAATGACAAAGATAGTTATTCATTTTGAATTTGGTATCTTTAATAAGTTATTGGATAAGATGTTGGCTTCAATAAGAAACATGGAAAACCCAAATGAAATTATGGTTTAGGGAATACCTCTTTTATATATATTGATATATCAGGATGCTATTTTTCTAATAAAGAAAGATAGGGTGTATATATGGAGTGAGTGAAAACATCTCCAAAGATCAATCCTACAATTTGGAGATAGCACCTCCATTTTTTCTATCAGAATGCGCAGTGGAAGCATGGTATGAAGGTCATCAAATATGGAATCACAGAATTTGATTATGCATGTTAGGTTAAAAAAATCAGAGGGGTCAATAAAGGAGAAAGTAATAGTCATCAAGAAAATCCAAGTCCCGATATGATAATATAAGGAAAAGATAAATCAATTTCCTCAAGAAATAAATTGGTGTTATATGACCAAGGTTACTCAAAGAACATGACTAGAAGTATAATTGGATCATGTAGGAGTTGGATGAGAGGGATCCAGGTAATAGTGGAATGTTGGAAATTAATATCAACATAATATGTGGTTGCAAATATGAAAAGTAGACAATGAAAAATTCATGGATGGAGTCAATTCCTTGAACAACCTAAGATAATGGAATAAGATATCATGATGTAGACATCCAACTAAAGGAATGCATGACAACACTCCAAGAGGGACATAAATAATAGTAGAGGATTCTTGATACATTCCAAAATTGCTAAAGGTATTTCCACAATAGGATGGAGATGTCAAATCCAAGAAGGACTTCAAAAAGAAATGAATCTCTGTAGAGAATCAGTAAGGAAACATGAAGAAGAAAATGGTTCTATGCATGTTTCTGAATGCAAAGGAGATGGTTCCTAATAAGAATCCATCTTAAGTGGCATAGATCCATGAGTGACATTGACAAAGGTTGGAGGTATCACTTGAAATTACAATTGTAAATTAAAAGCATAAATAATTACTTCTAGTTAATTATGTGCATTTAGCAAAGGAGGTATATGTGCATCCTTACAATATGATAGAGATTGGCTATGCAAGTCAAGTTTGAGGCTAGTTGGAAAAGAGAAGAGAAGAGTGAAAGAAACCTCAAGTACTAAAGTATTGAATCAGAAAAGGGCTGAAGAAGTTCAGTCCCGAAAAGCAACTGGATGTTGAAGACCCAAAGTCTATAAGACAACATGTTTGTAATTGTAATTCATCCAAGTATGAGTTGGATTAGTTGGATCCGGGAAATAAATGAAGGTTGAAGGTTAATATAATCTTAGCATTTGGATAGAAAGTACTTAGGAGAGAAATAAGAATGTACAATGATTACAGTGATAGCACAAGAAGATTCAGGATTCTGGAAGAACTGAAGACTTCTGGGATCAACAAAGAAAAGTGATATATGAATAAAGAGGTTGTTGTGATTAATGTAGAAGCAATTATGTTATGGATTTTTGGATAGCCATACAAAGAAAGGGATAATTCTTGCATGTTTTCAAGTGTTGTTGATGATGTTATTTCTTATGGAAGGAAGCAACAATAAGTTGGAATGTTTATTATAAAGATGATAAAAGAGGCATGAAAGCTTCTACTTTCATCATCTAATTGGGTAGCATCAAATTTGTTCAATGGTAGCTCTGCAGGTAATTATTTCTATTTTGAAGTGATGTTGCATAATTTCCAAAGGGAAATTTAGGTAAGAATTTCCCCAGATCGAATTCTTATAATACCTAGTATGGTATTGTTTAAGTGAATTAAGATGAATAAAATACCACTAGGTGTGGTAAATGCTAGAGGTTTGTTATAGTTATAAAAACTTCTTATCTTTTGAATGCACACGCTGACATAATAGAATGTCTTGTTTATTTGGTTATGAGGTAATAACCAAAGAAATAAAAGATACAAACTTGTTATAGGAATGATTCCAAGAAATCTAGTTATGCATAAGACCAAGACATGGTTGGATATGGAAAAGTATGGATATAGAAATGTTACGTACCACACAAATACTGAATGAGCTTCCTACATTTAAATAAAACTTGGAATGTAACCTTTTTGCTAAGACTAATGCACACCACAAAATTGTTTTCTTGAAGTACTATTTGGCTTTAAAAGGAAGGCATCCAAATAATCGGGAAGACAATGGGAAGTGTGTGGAGAATGTGTCAATACATTGGCCATATTTCCAATTAATGGATAGTGAGATACATGACTTAGATAAACAACATTATGAACAATCAATGCAAAGGTGAATTGAATATATATGCATTGAGAGTTGCACGTATGCCTAGTAAGTGGTAGAGTTTCACCTATGCATGATAGAATTGTATACTTAAATGTATTTGCTGAATGCATTTTGTGAGTGCATGCATATATATTATTGGATAGAAATAATTATACTAATGACTGAAATGTTGCTAACTCATGGAGTTGAGAACATTTCAAGAGTTGTTAGGACATTACAACAGGAAGGTTGCAAGTCAAGTGGTCACATGAGCATTGACTACAGAAAAAAAAATTGTTCATAAAAATATGTAATGAACTTACTGATAGTATTTATGAACAAGCATATGCATTGAACAATAATTGATTCTATCTAATAAATTGTTTTGTAGTTGTGATTGAAATATTAGTTATAGAAAATTCTAAGAACACTTCATAATGTTTTTGTACATATTGTAATGAGAGTATGATGCACAAGAAATGATAAAAAATTGTTGGTTGAATGCAAGATAGAAGCATTGCAGGAAAAATGGTATTCATCATGGTGCTTGTTGAAAGCTAGAAGGAAGACTGCATCCTATTATTGCAACAACAATGAAAATTTATGAAATAGAATTTCATATTTTGGGGAAAAGTTGAATTAATTATGAAATAATTTTAAGTTATAAATAAATTATATTATGTTCTCTCATGATAACTGCATGTTTGTGATGCAGAAGAGATAGTATTGATTAAAGTTGGAATGCCAGGAAAGAACAACTACCGTTGAGGATACTAAAGCCCTATAATTGTAGAACCTTGGTGGGGTTCTGGTAATGGGTTAGTGATATCCTTATGTTTGAAAGTCATAGCAAGATGGATCATTGCAGGAATGCGTAGCAATGAAGGGATGCCTGAGCTTGGAAGGGTGAGTGCAACAAGGAGGAGGAAACTCAAGGATGCTTATGGCATGGTAACTGCCATTAGGAGGGTGTGTCAAATGGAAGAGTGAGCTGAATTATTTCTGGAAGCAGCTCTATGGAATAAAGCAATTGAATTCTAGTTGCAGTATGAATGCCAGAATTGGTGCTGGAAAGTAGAGCACCAGATGAATAAAAAGATTCCAATATCTAAAGCTTGGAGATTTTTGAACAATTTGAATTGTACATGTATAAATAAGTTGCACTGAGGATAGTGCAAAAACAAGGAGAGGGGATTGTAATATCCCAAGGACAAGCCCTAGTTGTAAGTGTGAATGTAAATATGTTTTGTAGGATGGTCAACCAAGTGAATATAAGCTAGGAGGTTTATGTGATGATTAGTTCAGAGAGCCTAGATGATAAAGGACAATGATTCTATTTTTGTAGATGTAAATACTCATATCATTAATATAAATACATCGATGCATGTAGACCGACCATGATAAAGGAGAATGGGGGTGTAATATCCACTAGGCAGGGAAAGATATGGGGCTAAGAGGATAGGAAAAAGGGATAATCTTGAGGGCTTATCTCTAAGGGAATAATATTATATTATTACTTCCTAAAAACTAAGTTTGGACATAACCTATGTTATCCTAAGTTCATGTGGGAAGGGAATGAATGCTAAGTGGATCTCATGCAACTTCATGAAGACAAGTGTATGATTTGGGACATGCAATTATATTGGAAAACTCTTTATTCTTGGGGGGTTCCTTTGATTCTTTACAGGCTTCTCATGCATGCAGGAACTCATGCACTGATCCATTACCTCCATTGTTGACCTCTGAGCATATACATACCTCTAAAACCTACACACATTTCTGAAGCCATATCCTGTATTTTTCTGTGATGAATAGAACTCGTATTCCTTTTGGACGTCACAACACATCCATATCTACCTAAGCATGTGATAACCTTGTCTGTTAAGAGAAACACCTACTCCAAATTGGAAGGCAATTGTTGCTGCGATAACCTGTGTGTTAGATGAATGTTGTTGTTGTTTTCACCTAAGCCTGTTGTTGGTTGGCTAGGAGAGGGATTTAAGAGGTGTGTTGTCAGGATCGTGGAATGAAGAGGTAGGTTGTCATGCCTATGAGTAACTCTCTCTAGGCGAGAGTTTGTTGGATTGAAGAAGTAGGTTTTCAGGCCTATGAGAAACTCTCTCTAGGTGAGAGAGTTCAATGGAAACAAAGAAGCGGGTTGTCAGTCTTGTGGGAAACTTTCTTCAAGTGAGAGAGGTTGTTGGGGAAGTGAATTCTTCTGGAGGGATCCCAACAACAGCTACAGAGCTTTGAGAATTCATGTTCGGCTAGTTTTTGAAGCCCTGGAAGGGAATTGGAGCAGCCGATGGATTGTTGAATAGTTAAGGTGTATACTTCCTAGGGTGGGACATGCATGTGGGGAATGAGAGGTTGTGAGTTGTGTGTGTAAGTTGGATCCTCAGAGGGAATCCTTCCTGATTGACTATGTAGCATCCCATTGTCTCAACCTAGCCTAGGAATCCCTTTACTTAGGTGGATTTTACTCCCAACTCAAGGGTGATCCACTGTTTAGAGTGATGAGAAGCGTGGTCTATGGTTGGGAGGTTCATGGAAGGTCTGCACATAGTTGGTGGTCATCTATAAAAGGATACCCACCATTTATGTGTTCATTTTCATGTTGTGTATTTGGACATCTCTTCTATTTATGAGTAATTTCAAGCATATGTTTTATGTGTAGGCTTATTGTTATTTCCGCATTAATATGTGTATTAGCAGAATATGTTGTCTTTTTATTCTTTTTATATATACAAAGGGTATTGTTGTTTTTATGGAGTTGGCATGACCGACCTCTGAGGTCAAGTATGTTACAATGTATGAAGTTTTGCAAGAGTTTTTATGTTGCTTAGAATGGCCAATCCATGGCTGGGTATGTTACATATTAGATATTCAACAGAGCAGGATTCTAGTTGCATGCACCGACTTGGGTTTCTGGGGGTGTCACACCTTACCTCCTGCATTATGGTTGCAAAATTCCTACATAATTTTTCTCGTTGAAAATTTGGGCCATCTGCCACTAAAGTATTATTTAGGCTAGAGTATAACTCTGCAGAAGATTAAAAAGGAAAAAGATGAGTATAGATGTCCCTTCAAAACCCTTATTCAATACCTATCCCATTTTATTCCTCTCTTCGCCTTGATGACACCGGTACCTATCATTTTTAATCCTTTTTTCCGTGGACCCAACCCCATTCTCAGAATCCTTATTTGGGAATTATTCGATTGGATTCCCCTCTTCACCTTGTTCGTAGTGATACCTATAATTTTTATTTGGACATCTCTTCTATTTATGAGTAATTTCAAGAATATGTTTTATGTGTAGGCTTACTGTTATTTCTACATTAATATGTGTATTAGAAGAATATGTTGTCTTTTTTATGTTTTTTATATATACAAAGAGTATTGTTGTTTTTATGGAGTTGGCATGAACGACCTGTGAGGTCCAGTATGTTACAATGTATGAAGTTTTGCAAGAGTTTTTGTGTTGCTTAGAATGGTCAATCCATGGTTGGGTGTGTTACATATTAGATATTCAATAGAGCATGATTCTAGTAGCATGCACCGACTTGGGTTTCTGGGGGTGTCACACCTTACCTCCTGCATTATGGTTGCAAAATTCCTACATAATTTTTCTCGTTAAAAATTTGGGCCATCTGCCACTAAAGTATTATTCAAGCTAGAGTATAAATCTGCAGAAGATTAAAAAGGAAAAAGATGAGTATAGATGTCCCTTCAAAACCCTTATTCAATACCTATCCCATTTTATTCCTCTCTTCACCTTGATGACACTAATACCTATCATTTTTAATCCTTTTTTCCGTGGACCCAACCCCATTCTCAGAATCCTTATTTGGGAATTATCCGATTGGATTCCCCTCTTCACCTTGTTCGTAGTGATACCTATAATTTTTAAGCCTTTTTTTAGGTGGACCCATCCCCTTCTCGACACCCTATTTCCCACTTACTCCATTGGATATCAATAATCACAATGGTATATATCACTTATCTACTTTTGTTTATGGAATGACCCCTCATCCCGAAATGGCTCCTACTCGCCAAGATGAAACCAATAAGAAACCAAATCTTGACATTTATGCCATTAATGCTAGAGTGGACTACATCTAGGAACAACTCAGTAGCCGAATTGATGAAAGCAATTCCAATTTGAAAAAAATCATGGATAAATTCTAGGGTTCTTACTCCTATGACCCACCCCTCCATGTTGAAGTTGTCGACTCTAAATAATCTCTGCACTCTCATTCCAATTCCCTACATTGTGAACCTCCTCTTCGCAGAGTTGAGGTGAACAAATTTGATGGCTAAGATCTGATATCCTGGTGTTATATAATCATTTGACAACTATTATGCTCATGGCGACTCATTGTCCTCAATTACATCCTTGTCCCTATTTATAGGAGAAAAATAGCTCCTTTTCCTCCCTAAAAACATATTAAAAAATCCCATTTTTGAAGATGTACATGACTCTCCTTAAAGAAACTTGTGTACATAGTCTACTTTCTAGTCAACAACTTCTGTACATGTTTAATTGGATAAAACAAATATAATTCATGATATTTTAGGTGGATTTGATGTGTTTCCTAGGTTCCCCACCTCCTATATCCTATGCATAACCACTCCATCTATCAAATGGGAGTATAAAAGAGAGCCTTGGTATGGAGGAAAATTAGATCAAAGAGATGCAACCTTGCATTGGTTCTTTTCTTATAGCCCTACAAGCCCTTGTTTCCCTATATTTATTAGATTTCCTTCCCTCCTCAAAAACCATTTTTTTTAGGATTTGTGTTCCTCTTTATCTTGTCAAGAATAAATCCATCACTTCCTTGGACCCATCAGGACACTAAACTTTCAAGGTAGTCTTTTTCATCCCAGGCTTTGAGAGGAGGAACTTGGATCTTGGTTCCGGGATCGTGCCATAGTGGTTACAAGTTGTAACTGACCCCCTTTTTTTTATGAATAAAATAACTCTCATTCTCATTTGATTCTTTTTGTTAATTATGATTTCAATGATATTACATGTATCTTATTTTGAATCTAACATAAACTTTGAATCGATTATATTTAGTTAGTTAGCAGATAACTACTTTCTTGAAGTTGTATACATCTTTGGTTCTAGAACTTTCAAAAGGTTTATGTGAAAGATTTTTGGAGTGAGAGAGTTCAAACATATGTTTCTAGGTATGTTCCTCTTTCTTTTTTATAAAAGTTTTTAATTGCATGTAGGTATTTCCAATTGATTGTCTTATTAGAGGTTGAGAGGAGTCTTTTAAGGGAACTGCTATGTTATGGCCCTAACCCAAATCCATAGGACTTAGATTTTTGTAAAAAAACTGACAATTCTGCTGCAAAATATCCCTTTTTGGGTCTTTAAGGGTGGTTTCTTTTTTAATTTATTTTGAATTATTTTCTTTGTTTTAATCCTTTCTTTATCCTTCTATGAATTTCCATGATCCTTTCTGAGTCTTCGAAGCCTCCTCCCTTATGTTTGAGGGGTTTTTATTTGGAGTACATGGGTTTAATTAAGTAGAGTCATGTACAAATGCAACTTTCCTTGAAACAATTCATGTACATAAGCTTATATACACGGTCTATAGTGAAGACAATGTTAGAAAAACAAGATCGCAGAGAAATAAAATAAAACAAATGCGGAAATAAAACAAAAAAGATACACATTACAATAGAGACACAGATATACGTCGTTCACATGGGCTACTTTCACCAGAGAAATTTCCAGGTCCTTGCTTTATTATTATCGAGAAAATGAAGGGATACAACCTACAACACACCCACTATAACTAGGGATGATTTTAAGGATGGAAATTTATTTTAAAATGTAGAAACCTTGGGGATTCTTAATAATCCTTCATATGCCAACTATAAATGTTTGGCGATAGTTTTGTAAAAATATTCAAATTTCTAATGATTTTATATAGTTTTTATAATTTTTTGGCGATTTTTAAGGTAAAATAATTTTTTCCTATAGAATTTGGGCGAATCATTTTTAAAATAGCGAATCTC
>CBVK0101649866.1:0-10067 GCA_900067695.1 Picea abies
AACCATGGAAAATTAGCCCATGAGCAAAATTTAGCCCCTAAAATCATCCATGAAATCTATAACTTCCTCTTATTTCTCTCACAATCTCCTATCTTAGAATACAATATTCGCAATGATACATAGCCACAATAAATTTCCCTCATAAAAGAGGGTTTCCTTCTAGGGAAAAAAAACCCTAACATAACTTCTACCATCATATATGCAACCTTATAATGAACGGTCCAGATTTACAATGAAATTACAATGTACATTTATAAGGAAATTTTTCCTTCAGGGGCCTGCTTGCTACCGCCAGACCGCGCATAGGGGGTAACCCCCCTGTGCACTCCCACACTTGGAGGAGTGTACATTTTTTGGGGGTGTAAAGTATTCACAGGGTATAAAAATGACTGAAAAAAAATACCTATGAATCAGGAAGATAATCAGGCTCCACAACCAACAATCTCCCACTAGGAGGTTGATCTTAACAACTCCACCTTTGTTGTATATGTTGAACTATGAACCTTCTTGGACCTAGAAAATTTCTCATATTCATATTCATTCTTGCATACCAACTAAAACTTAGTAGGAACTGAATTTATCCCTAGTTACTCCCTTATTTAACATGTTTGTAAGATTTTGGCTAGTGTGTATCTTTTCCAACTCAAATTTCCATCTTCCAAGATGAATCGTATGAAATGGTACTGGAGTTGTATATGCTTAGTATTCAAGTGGAAGGATGAGTTATTTGAAAGATGAATGTCACTCTCACTATCACATTACAACCTATTATTATGTTTCTTCTTTCCCAATTCCTCCATAAACCTATGTAACCAAATCATCTCTTTACTAGCCTCTGTAACATCAAAATAGTCTGCCTCTATTGTTGAAAGTGAAACAACCTTTTTCAGTTTCAATATCCAACTTACTAGTGTTCGACCTACAGTAAAAACATACCCTATGGTGCTCCTCCTACTATCTATATCACCTGCCATATCTGAATCAACATATACCTGTAGAACAATGTCTGAATCTCTAAAACATAATGCATGAGTAGTAGTACCTATCAAATACCCGATATTCCACTTTACTTGCTCCCAATGTTTTTTACCTGGATTGTTCATATACCTTCTCATAATTTTTATTTCATGTGCAATATATGGTCTTGTGAAAACCATCGCATACATCAATATTCCAATTGTTGATGAATAAGGGACCTTGGACATGTATTATATATCCTCTTGTGTCTTCAGAAACATTTCCTAAGTTAATTTGAAATGGCTAGCCAAAGGTGTACTACCTGGTTTTTCATTCTACATTTTAAACCTCTCTAACACCTTCTCTATGTACTCACCCTATGACAATGTCAATTTGCGATTTTTCATGTCTCTTGTTATTCTCATACCAAGTATTTTCTTTGCATCACCCAAATCCTTCATTGCAAATGAATTATCTAATTTCTTCTTGAGAACATTTATATCCTACATATTAGACCCTGCAACAAGCATGTCATCTACATACAACATCAAGATAATATAGATTCCATTTTCTAGCCTTTCAAAATAAACACTATGATCAGAATGACATCTACTATAACCTTGTTTTGTCATAAACCTGTCAGACTTCAAATACCACTACCTTGGAGCTTGCGTTAGGCCAGAAAATCTCTTCTTCAACTTGCATACCAAATTATCCTTCCCTTTGACCTTATACCCCTGTGGTTGTTGCATATAAATATCTTCCTCCAAATCTCCATGGAGAAAATTTGATTTTACATCTAACTATTCAAGATGCAAATATTCTACTTCCACAAGAATTAAAATAGTCCTAATTGAAGTCATTTTAACAACAAGAGAAAATATTTCATCAAAATCTATACCTTTCTTTTGTGAAAACCCCTTTACAACAAGTCTATCCTTTTACCACTTTTTTCCTCCATCTTCTTCCTTCAACTTGTAAACCCATTTATTTTGCAATTCTCTTTTTCCTGCAGGAAAATCAACCAAGTCCCAAGTCTGGTTATTTACCAAGGGATCCATTTCCTCTTTCATTCCTTGGTCCCATTTATTTTTGGTGTCTAACTACATTACCTCTTCATAACATTATGTTTCACCAAAATCAATCAACAATAAATAATACAATGAAGGTGAGTATTGTTCAGGGGGTCTACTTAACCTGGTAGATATTCTAACAACACTTGCAGGAGTTTGAGGTACTTGTTGATCCTGTTGTTGTACATTTTGATTTTCTGGTACATTTGGAGTTTCTTTTCTGGTGATCTCATCAAGAACTGTGTATTATGGTTTTTCTTTTTCCTATTTCTTTCCCTGCAACTGATCTTTGTACATGACCTTCTCATTGAATCTTTGTACATGACCTTCTCATTGAATATGACATCTCTACTCCTAATTATTTTTTTATTTTCATAATCCCATAAGCAATAACCAAAATTATTAACATTGTATCCAATAAAGGTAGACTTCTGGTATTTTTCCTCAAGCTTTGTTCTATTTTCTTTATCAATATGGACAAATGATTTTGTAACACACCCACCATGGGCTAGAAAATTTTCGACTTTCTTTCCTTATTCTCGAGGGACAAAACTCCCCAATATCCTAAGGAGCCTAGCACAGACCCTCCTTTCCCTTTAAAGTCCCTCATATGACCGTGGCTATGCCCACAGTCCTTACTAAGAAGGCACTTATGCTATCACGATACGGGGAGTTGTGAGGCAAGTGATTCCTTGCTCTCTTGACTGTCGAAGGGCCAAACAACAAAATGGATCTAACCACTTATCGAGATTAACAACAACCCAGAATAATTTTGGTACTTTACTCTTCAGAGTTTCTGCCATTGGGATTTCGGGATGTGCAACGATAGGAGGTCTCACACCTGAGTTTCCTGGGAGCCAAAACTCCAAAACACAAACTCTAAACGCGCTCCACTATTTTGGGTTTTCCTCCATCGAGATTCTGGGATGTGCGACGACAGGAGGTCTTGCATATGGGTTTCTCGGGAGATGAAACTACGAAACACCAAACTCTAAACATGCTCCACTGTTTTGGGGTTTCCTCCATCGGGATTTCGGGATGGGCGACGATAGGAGGTCTTGCATCTGGGTTTCCTGGGAGCCGAAACTCCAAAACACCAACTCTAAACATGCTCCACTATTTCAGGGTTTCCTCCATCGAGATTTTGGGATGCGCAATGAGAGGAGGTCTCGCACCTGGGTTTCCCAAGAGACGAAACTACGAAACACCGAACTCTAAACATGCTCCACTATTTCAGGGTTTCCTCCATCAGGATTTCGGGATGTGCAATGACATAAGGTCTCACACTTGGGTTTCTCGGGAGCTGAAACTCTAAAACACCAACTCTAAACATGCTCCACTATTTTAGGGTTTTCTCCATCGGGATTTTGGGATGTGCGAGGACAGGGGGCCTCGCACCTGGGTTTAGAGACTTGCGAGTACAAGGAAACTCACACTTAGGTACCCTGCGTGCCGAAACACTGAAATTTCCTAACCCATCCACCCGCTGTCATTTCGGGATTTCATGAGTCGAGGTTTCGGGACTTGCGAGTACAAGGAAACTCGCACTTAGGTACCCCAGGTGCTGAAATTCCAAAATGTCGATGTCTAAGAGGGCCATTCTCTCTCGTGCAGGGTTTTAAGACTTATGCCATAAAATCCCCAAGAAGATCCTTGGATAAAAATTCAAAAAGGGTGTCCCTGTGGGGAGATATATCCAAGGCATTACTTGAGACAAATAAGGGAATAAATTTCCCGAGAATAGACCTGAAAACTGAATCCATTCAAAACACACACACACACACACACATATATATATAAGCCATGGGTGGTATTTCCAACATAAGCATGCAGTCAATATATATATGTATGTATGTATGTATGTATGTATAAGCCATGAGTGGTCTTTCCAATATAAGCATACATCCACCATTTCTGATCAAAACACCATACAGATAGTCTTATACTGAAACCATTCATAATTGCACAACCCATGAACATACATGTCAGAATATTAATTTCAAGATACGAGATATAACACTTATCGGAAAAACACCAGGTTTGATGCAACTACTGAGAAGGGTACTCGTTTCCACCCAACCATAGGCTCAACTATTCTGAATGGATTTACCACTAGCCACACCCAAGCTTAGACCATGATGCCGTGAGACTATGTCTCTGTTCGTCAGAAGTCGAGAACGAAGGTTACTCTCCTTCTTCTCTGCTTATCAATCACTCTGTATATTTTTCCAGAGTCCTTTCGATTTCTCCCCTCTTGTGATCTCTGTCGCGACTGCCCCCTTCCACACCTCTTTCCTACCTTTTCTTTTCTGGCAAGGTTGCGTGTGGCACGAACTTCCCCGTGGTGGTTAGGTCCGAGGCTTCCATGGATGGGCAGTTCACCCCCATCCTTCATTAACTCATGAGGAGCCTCTTCACCTACCAACCCGACGAATAATTCATTTCAGGGCCAACAAGCTGCTCTTCATCTTCGGGCCAGTGAAGACCAAATACAGTATTGGTTTTGGTGGAAGTTAACGCCACCATTCCAGGTGCCTTCCACCACCTTTCATCAGTCATCATGGTCTCTTTTCAGCACATCCCCCTTCCAACAGACTTGCACATATATTCATAACATTATTTACATTCTTTGACCTTTTATACTAAGGTCCATTAAAAATCACACATTCACATCTTTGAGTCTTCCATAGTTCTTGGCCAGTATAGTTATTTTTACAGACTAGGGGAAACAGGGTGTTACAATTCCCTCCCCCTTAAAGGAACATCATCCTCGATGTTCTATCAATCAATATGACATGTATGTATAGAGGCAAACAAAATCGGATATGTGTGCCTGTTTCATGGCATCCTCCATTTCCCATGTAGCCTCATTTGGGCCAAAATGTCTCCATTGCACCTTGACCTGTGCAATGGTTCAGTTCCTGAGTGGGGTTTCCTTTCTGTCCAGTATGCATTGAGGTTCTAGTAGGAATTCTCCCTTCGGTTCCACCTGGATCATAGACCAGTCAATTATATGATTAGAATCAAGTACATATTTCTTCAATAATGAAACATGGAAAACATTATGTGCTTTTACTGTGGGAGGAAGTACTAGCCTATAGGCTACAGGTCCAAATCTATCTAGAACCTCAAAGGGTCCACAATATCGAGGTGCCAACTTGGCACAAATCTCATTTCCAGGGAACTCTTCTTGGGCCTAACTTTGAGATATACATGGTCTCCCGTCTTGAACTCTCTTCGGGTTCTCTTTTGGTCGGTGTAACTTTTCTGTCGATTCTGAGCGACCTTCAGGTTTTGTTTTATCTGAGTCACTTGTTGTTCCATTTCTTTCAACATGTCGGGTCCAAAAGAAATTTTGTTTACGGGATTACTCCAACTAATAGGAGTGTTGCATGGCCTACCATAGAGGACTTCGAAGGGACTCATTTTTAAGGATTCTTGGTAGCCATTGTTGTAGGCGAACTCCACCAGTGGTAGATAGTCTTCCCACTTCTTGGGTTGATGCATTACATGCATTCTTAGCACGTCTTCTAGTATTTGGTTCACTCTTTCGGTCTGTCCATCGGTTTGAGGGTGATAGGATGTGATAAATAGTAACTTGGTCTCCAAACCAGCCATCAGTGATTTCCAAAAGTTGGAAGTAAATTTCGTGTCTCTGTCAGACACATTCTCTTTCGACATACCATGCATTTTAAATATCTACTTCATGAATATGTTGGTGATGTATATTGCCTTACAAGTTGACTTGACAGGGATAAAATGAGTAGACTTGCTCAATTTATCCACCACTATCATGATGGTGTCATTCTGTTTGGTCAAGGATGGTAATCCGGTGATGAAATCCATGGAGATGGTTTTCCATTTCCATTCTGGGATTGGTAGAGGTTGTAATAATCCTATTGGGTGTTGGTGCTCTGCTTTTACCTGTTTTCATTCTATGCATTTGGGTAGGTACTCGGCTATGTCTTTCTTCAACCCAGGCCAGTAGAATTTTTTCCTAGTGGTCGTGATCATTTTCTGGTATCTTGGATGACCAAAATAGGGTATTTTATGTAGTTCATCCTGTATGAACCTCTTCAAGTCATCACAATCTAGGATATACAATCTTCTTCGATAAGTGAGCATACCTCCTTCCATCATCTGGTAGCCTCCATACTTTATTCATGTGGGTTCTTGTTGCAGGTACAAGGTCACGGTCTGGAAGAATGTGTCTGTCTCTTGTGCATTTCTAACTCTTTCCTTGACATCCATCTCGTAGGTGCTCACCACAGCCAGGTGAATTTTTTTCATGCTCCTGCTAAGGGCATCAACCACCCTATTTTCCTTTCCCTTAATATGTTTGATTTCAAAATTAAACTCGTTGAGGAGGGCCATCCACCTAGCTTGTCTGGCATTGAGCTTTGGTTGGTCAAATAGATATCGTAATCCACAGTGGTCTATTAGAAGTAAAAATTTTCTTCCCAGGAGGTAATGCCTCCACATTTTCAAGGCATGCACTATGGCAGCCAGCTCTAGATCATGGGTCACATAGTTGACTTCGTGCTCATTCAATTTTTGGGATTCATAGCAGACCACACTTCCTCCTTTCATAAGGAATCCTCCAAGCCCTTCCTTACAGGCATCTGTTTACACGAGGAAGTCATCTTTGGGATCGATGATCTTCAACATGGGTGCATCGATTAGTAGATGTTTCAGGGTTTGAAATCTTTCTTCACATTTTTGTGTCCATGTGAATTTTGTCCCCTTCTTCTGGAGGGCAGTGATTGGACAACCAATCTTGGAGAATCCTTTTATAAATATCCTATAGTATCTTTCTAATCCCATAAAGGATCAGATATCCAAAAAATCCTTTGGGGTAGGCCATTCCATGATAGACCTGATTTTTTCAGGGTCTACTGCTACTCCTTCAGATAAGACATGGCCTAAGTAATGCATTTTCTTCTGGAAGAATTCACATTTGCTGAATTTGGCATAGAGTTGATTCTCTCTTAGCACGTGCAACACAAGTCTAATATTCTCTTCATGCTCTTATCCATTCTTGGAGTAAATTAATATGTCGTCGATAAAAACCATCACAAATTTGTCTAGGAATTTGCTAAGTACATTGTTCATCAAGCACATGAAAGTGGCAGGGGCATTGGTTAACCCAAATGGCACTACCACAAACTCATAGTGACCATACCTCATCCGAAAGGCATTTTTATGGATTTCTTCCCCCTTTATTCAGACTTGATGGTATCCCGACCTCAAGTCAATCTTTGAGAAAATAGACGCACCCCCCAATTGATTGAACAGGTCATCGATCCTGGGTAAGGGGTACTTGTTCTTTATGGTTACCTTATTGAGTTGTCTATAATATATACACAGTCTAAGGGTACCATCGTTCTTTTTCACAAATAGGACTGGTGCTCCCCATGGAGACACGTTGGGCCAGATATATCCTTTATCCATCATTTCTCTCAATTGCAATTTGAGTTCAACTAGTTCAGGTGTTCTTATCTGGTAGGGTGTCTTAGACACTGGCACTGCTCCCGGTGCAAGTTCTATCGAGAAGTCAATGTCCCTTATCGGAGGTAGACCCAGTACCTCTTCTGAAAATACATCTTTGTATTCTCTCATGGTAGGTTGGTCTTCAAGGCTTGGTTTGTTGCCTTCAATTGTTTTCAACACCTGTATTGCATATAGGGGACATCCTTTTCAGCAATACCTTCTCATTTGTAGAGATGATATTTGTCTCACCGACACAAGTTTTTGGATCCCTTGAAGGGTTATCATTTTTCCTTCTTTACTTACACATTCTAAGGTTTTGTGGTAATAGTCCAATATGGCTTTATGGGAGGCTAGCCAGTCCATACCAATCAATAGATCATACAATCCTAGGGGTAATATGTTAAGGGTTTCTTAGGTGGGGAATTCACCCAAAATTAAATGGGAGGTTGGTATGACCTCTACTACCCTTCTTTTGGTGCCAATGGATAACTGTACCAACCATGGCTTGGTAGGTTTATGTGGTTGTAGTTTACACTTATCAACAGTCTTAGGGGTTATATAACTCAAGTTTGAACCAGGGTCAATCATAATAGACACTAGATGGTTGTAAATCATACCTTCTATTTCTACCACTGAAGCTTGGTGGTCGGCTTGGTTATTATCCAAGGCTGGATAAATTTGCGGCACACTTCTGGCCACATCATTGACAATGGTAGCTTCCTAGATGCTATAAATTCTTCGACTATTCTGTTTTCAGTGTAGAAAGTCTCTCAATATATGTTCTTCTCCACAACCCCAACATTTCAAAGGTTCTCTCTTTGGGTTATTAGCCTTCACTGGTACAGATCCAGAAGTTTTATTTCCACCCAAGGAGGGAAAATTTTGTTGGTGTACACTCTGGGCTGGGAAGCTCATCCTTAAGTTCTTCTTATAGTTCTTAAATCTTGGGGATTTAATCCCCTTTCTCTTAAATCCAAAACTATTCTTCAATTTCCAACCTTCACGAGGTTCTGTCCGATGTCCAAACTGTTCATGACAATATCTTGCCTTTTGGATAGTGCCTTCTAGGGTCTTTGGCTCATCAAATTCAATTCTATTTCGATAGTCCTTAGGTAGTCCACTAATAAAATGTTGCACCATGTCCTTTTATTCTTTTATATAAGGTACATACCTCAACAACTCAAGGAATCTGCTGACATATTCCTCTATAGTGAGTTGTCCCAGTTTGAGTTCATAGAATTCTTTAGTCTTTTCGTCAAAATATTTTTACGACAGATACTTCTTCTAGAAGTATTTCTCAAACCGTTCCCACAATAGGTCCTCTTCGCGGACCGCTTTCACATTCTTAAGGTCTTCCCACCAAATGGAAGCCTTTTCGTTCAAGTTGAAGGTGGCCACTCGGGCCTTCAAATTTTTTGAGAAGTCATGGACTCTGAAATACTTCTTTAGTCCAAGCAACCAGGCGTCTGCTTCCTCTCCCTTATTTATTTCACCATCGAAGGAGGGTGGTTTGGCCTTCTTGAATTCTTCAAATTTATGACCCTTGGAAAGCTTTCACTTCTTCTGTCTTCTTCAGGAATAAGAACTAGTTCTGCTGCTAGAAGAGCCCTCAGAACCGCCAGCTTCCTTCCCAGAGGAATCGTGCGCCACTGGTCCTTTACCTCTGGGATGGACCTTTTTCAAGGTGTGTTATCCATAATTTTGGTCATTGAGATGATGTCATGATAATGTCATGATGATATAAAATCAAGCTCTTCACTAAGAACATTTTCCTGAGAAAGGTTACACTTGTCTGCTTCCAGAAATCATGTTTTTGAAGAGGTTCGCAGGCTGCCTATATACTTGCCTGCGAGAATGCCTGATTCTCACAGGATGCATTAAGGTGGAGTGAGAGAAGTTCGCACTGTACTCATTGTTAGGGTGCGAACATGTTCTTAAATAAGGAAAAAGGATAAGTTCTCGATCCTTCTAGAAGAGAATCTTCTAGAAGGATGAGTTGGCTTTCGAATGGTTGGCAAAGTACTGGCTTTCCTGATATCTTGGGATCATTCCCTATCCAAGTAACTAATCTATCTTCTCCTATATATTGAGGAGATTGCTCATGGAAAAGGTTGGAAGAAAACTAGCAAGAGATTGATTGGAGAATTAGTGCAAAACTGTATGAAGGACTGATGCTACAACAACTAGAGACAACAGCAAGGTCATCGTATGTGGTTGATTTTCTTCATGCATGAGCAAGTGTGTGTGTCAGAGCTAGGAGCCATCGAAAGGAGACCTACGACATCAAGGCTCAGGTTGTAAGTTTCACTTTCAATTAATTCAATACAGTAATATGTCTCTTTCCCATAAAGATGATGTCACTTTATTACAAAATTCCTTGATCATATGTATAGACTAGCTATTGGATATCTTAATCTTCCTTTACTTAGATTGGTTTGTATTGTTGTGATCTGAATGGTGCAAGAGCATTGGAGTGAAGCTTGGAACAAAAGAGACATAAGGAAAGCGTTCATAAGGTATGTCCATAATCCTTATCTCTTAGTTCAT